>VNJU01004525.1:0-157900 GCA_008042675.1 Drosophila seguyi
CCTTTATTTTCCCAAATATTCTTAAAGAATATTTTAAGGCAGAAATATCTCTTAAAGTTTTTCTTAAGCTGAAAAACATTTTTCGAAAGATATAAAGAATAATGTTTATAGAGAGTTATGTCTTTCTTAAAATTCTTGAATTCTGTTTTAAGAAATAAAACCATGAAATATATTATTTCCTTTATTTTCCCAAATATTCTTAAAGAATATTTTAAGGCAGAAATATCTCTTAAAGTTTTTCTTAAGCTAAACAACATTTTTTGAAAGATAAAAAATATTTTAAAAAGTTATGTCTCTCTTAAAATTCTTTAATTCTGTTTTAAGAAATTAAACCATGAAATATATAATTTCCTTTATTTTCCCGAATATTCTTAGAGAATATTTTAAGGCAGAAATATCTCTTAAGGTTTTTCTTAAGCTAAACAACATTTTTGGAAAGATATAAAGAATAAAGTTTATAGAGTTATGTCTCTCTTAAAAATCTTGAACTCTTTCTGAGAACTTAAGCTCTTTAAAACATATTTCTCAAATCAGAAACCATTAAGTATTCAACCAAAAATCATTAACTCACATCTTATTTATTATTACACAACTTCAAAAAACATTTCCAATCAATAAATTCCACCAGAAAATAAAGTGTTGGCCTTACTTTTGCCATTTTTACTCAATTCTCTCATTCATAAACCCAATTTGGGGCTTAATAAATTCCCTCAATAAAGTGCTAATGTCTTTACATTAATACCCAAAAACCGTTGTTATTCAATCACAAGAAATTCCAATTCAGTTCTGAGCTCTCTTAATTAAAAGCCCATAAATTGGTAGATATATATATATATTTTTTGCGCCACTCTAAATTTCGGGGACAATAAATATGTCGTCGCCCCTCCTCCCACTGAAAAATTCAATTACAAAGCAATTGCGAGACAAATTTGCAAGGAAATTAATTTGGTTAATTTATGGAGTTGGAGTTGCAGGCAAAATCACAGAGTACATAACCATAAAGCCGGCTTTATCTGCTGTTAACCCATTAGTTGACAAATTTTTGGCCAGTTTTTGGGGGCGACGACGCCCACGCAGCTTCCTGGCCAATCGATATGGAATATTAACACCTGTCTGCATAAATCAGGCGACAACTATATCTTAATTTATGGTGACGTAATCAATGCTTCTGCATCTAACTTGGCCGTAAGTCAACTTTGTTGTGCGTGTGGCGGCGGATCTGCTGCCAAAAAAAAGAGTATAAAAAAACGTGCTAAAAAAAAGATATAAAAATTACATGAGAAAATGAAACAATTCAAATTGTCACAATAACTCAGCGAGTTATGATCAAAAGGAAGCCAGGCAAAATTTGTTTTTATTATTCAGCAGCGGCGACTGTTGCAACTTACAACTTGCAACTTGCGGCTACGGAGTGTTAACGTTAACCCATTAAATGGGATACCGAAAAGCGTAAACAAGTGACTTGGACTGCGACTGCAAAAATTTATGTGACCGGGTTGACAATTTTTCCCGACTGTTCATATATACATATATATATTTTCGGTGGTTTTTTAATGCGTTTTTTTTTCGTTTTGGGACCCGCATTAGCGGGGCCATTTCAAGTTGGCTAACACGCAGTTTAAACGGCTTGTAAGTGACTGCGTTTGCACTTAATTAATAAAGCCACGGCTCCGAGCCACACTCTTTGACTTTGTTGCAGTGTTGCAACATTTTACAGAGTTACTTGCAACTTGCGGTTTGCCCGCGTCCTTGCTTAGATAACACTGCAATTAGTGTGTATATATTTGTGCATTTATTTTAATAAATCGGCAAAGCGAAAAGCCATTCATTATTTGGGGCGGTGGCTTAGCATAATTAAATGCCGGTTTCAATTTATTTTTCCCCTCATCCCTCCAACTCCCTACTGCAACAATGAAAGCGAAACCGCAGTAAATAAACAAAATGAAACTGAAACTGCTGCTGCTGCGGCTGATGGAACTATCAATGTAATTTAACAACCATTCGAAGGCACTCCGCCGCCAGCAGCAATTAACTGTAAATAACATGCGGAGCGGGCTGCGTGTGTGGTCTGCAAAAAAAAAAAAAAAAAAACGAAAAAACAATAATAAATAAATAAATAAGGAAATGAGGCAAGAGAAAAAATTAAAAACATTTTCAATATCAACTACAAAGGGCGGCGGCTGGGTTTGTTTTTTCGCTGATCATTAATGGCGTTGTCATCGGCATTGTCCGCAGGCCATTCGATTGATAAATGTTGTTTTTTATGAATTTTTAAACACGGAAAATAAAGTTTATAAATACAAGAAATTTTATAAAATTTGGTACATTTAAATATAGTTTATGGGAATTTTTTAAGGGCAAAATTCAATTACAAAGCTTCTTCAAAATCCCAAAAATGGGAAAGAGAATATAATCTTATAAAATATGTACAGAAAATAAAATAAGCCTAATAAAAAATGTAATTAAATATGGGAAATTAAAATATATAATATATAGATTTTTTTGTAAGGTTAAGTTTAAAAAAATATAAATATTATACATCAAAATTTGTTTGTAAGGAATACATTAAGTTACCAAGCTACTGAAGATTACAAAAAGAGGAAAATACTATAAAATCATATGCTCTTCTTATAAAAACAAAGTATACATCACTATATATTTATTATAATTCTATAAACTATTTCTTTTTGGTACTAAAATTTATTAAGTAATTTAAAAACCTATTTCAACCCAAAATAACCCAAAATAAAACCCTCTATAAATCCATGTGTATCAAAAACAGCAGCAGGAAACTCTGAAATAATAACAAAAACAGCATTTTTATAGCCTCCAATGAGTAATAATTCATTTTAAAGAGCAACTGTGTGAGTCAAAAACTTTGTAATAGTCATGTTATTGATTACATAAATAAATTAAGTAAAGGCAATACATAGCTGTCGCTCTCTAAAAAGATATATCTATAAAACCTATGACGTGTTCATAAAGGAAGTAGCAAATCCACTTATGAACACGTAGAAATCCGTAAACAATTCTACAGAAATTTGTAAAGTTCATTAAAAAACAAAAGCTTTTACATTTTATGTTTATTTTTAATCAAAAAATTTTACTACACAAAAACTCTCCACAAAAGATTCTGGTAAAATAGCTTTCGACATATAAATTTAATCTAGAATTTTTTCAATAATTTTAATTGCTTTATTCTTGATTTTGGTGGACCACAAAATTCAATCAGTGCAACATAAATTATAAGCAAATAAAACCCAGGAGAGCACACACACAACGGGCATGTGACCCAGAAACGGGGCCACCGATGACTCCCCATAAAAGAAGAGATTTTCTTTCACGAGGGCTTCAGGGTTGGGGGCTGGCCCCCGAGGAGAGCCACCCACATGAAGGGGCAGAGGGACAGTGCTATGCAAGCGGTTTTCACATTTTCACTCCACCTTTTCTTGGTGTTAGAGGCACTGAAAGAAATTATTTTCTAAGAGTTGAGATGGTTTACGTTTTTGAAAGAGTTGTTTTTTCTGGATGATAATATTTTGAAAATTGTTGGAATAAAATATTTTCTATTTCTTTGCTGTTAAAAACTTTTAGGAAATATTTCTCTATAAGATTTTTTTGCTTACATTTTTTTTGTTCTTGAAATAATATTTTTTCGACCTGAAAAGAATGAAGTTTATTTAGTTTCCTGTTAAAATTCATGAAATACACATTAAGATATAGAATCAAAAATCATATACTCAGATCTTATTTCTTTTTTCAAAGCTTAAAAATGTTGCCTGTAATATGTTTTCTTCTCTATATTTTTTGTTCCTAAAATATGAAGTTAAGAAGTGAATAAAATTTCTTTTATTTAGTTTGCTGTTAAAATTTATTGAATAGGTACACGAGGAAAATTAAAATATTGAATATAAAATCATAAACTCTGATCTTATTTCTTTTTTCAAAGCTTAAAAATGTTGTCTGTATTATGTTTTCTTCTCTATTATATATATTTTTGTTTCTTAAAATATTATTTTTTATGCCATACAACAAGCTGTGAAATATAAAATTTGATTGACAAGCTTGCAGACTTTTTGAAATCGCTTATGATTTTATACAAAAATGTTTGTAAAATCAAACATAACGACTGGAAACTTCAAAAATTGAGAAATAATTTATTTAGAAAGCCACAAAGCATCTTAAAAAATTTCATAAATTGACACGTATCTCATAATTTTCTGTAATTTAAAAATTATAACTCTTGAACTACACAATTTAGAAATAATTTATTTTGTAAGCCACAAAGCATCTTAAAAAATTGCATAAATTTTACACATATTTCAAATTGAAATCCTCTAATTTTAAAATTAAAACTTGTTAAATACACTCCGAAAATAAATTTGAAAAAATATTCAATGATAATAATCATACTTTTTGGTCAGAAGAAACACCTTTTGCAGTTTTAGAAAACCCCATTTTCCCCTCTTTATTCTTTGATAACCATAATTCTCCCATATTTCCCTCTTTATTCCTTGATGAGTTTTCCCTATTTTTTCCTCTTTATTCCTTTATAATTCTCCCCCATTTTTCCCTGTGCATTGTCTCCTTTTGTGGGGGCGACAAATCGTGCGCTAATTAACTTATTGACACTGTGCCCTCTTCGCCCCGTTCAGTGCATCCAATTCCCTTTGGGGGCAACGATTCCGAGTGGCGTCAGTGGAGGAATCGTGCGTAAAACTTGAGTACGCTCCACATTAAATGGCGCTAATTTCGTGGCATTCGAGTTGTGGGTTGGGAGTTGAGTTGGGAGCTGGGAGAGCTGGATAGAGCTGGGAGCTGGGAGCTGGAACTGGAGCTCTAGCTGGGAGTCAGAGTCTGGTCTGCAGGGCGTGCCCATGCAATTAGCATTAGTGCAACGGGAGGGCAGGAGGTTGTGTGTGGAAACCAAGTCTCGAAACTGATAAATGGCTGCTGCTGCTGTTGCTGGTGCAATGGCTCCAGAGTTGCGTCCGAGGTTTGTTTTCCTTTGGCCGAGGCCCAGACCCGAAAGCAGTTTGTTTGCCGCTCGCTCTCGTCTTACAAAACAAACCCAAATGCCAGCAAATAAAACGGTTTCTTCCAGGAAACGTGACAAAACGTCAATAACCAATGGCCAGTGGTTTATGTGTGTGTACTCTCCTATATACTAGTGACTGCAACTACGCCGATTCTGATCATGATCATGATCGTGATAATTATGATCATGACGCTGGGAGCATGTGACAAATCGCAGTTTGTTTGTTTACGTTGCTGCATATGCAAAATGTGAAATGCAAAATGCAAAATGCAAAAGCAAAATGCAAAATGCAATTACTTAAGGGCCCCCAGCAGCCAGTGTAATCTAAGATCCCGTACCCATAGCCAGACTTTAGCAGACCAGCATCCAGGGTCCAGAACTTCAGAGGTCCAACTGCAGTCGTCAGCGTAAAAGTTCCCGGAATGCAGCCATCGAAGTGAATGCCGCAGACATCATTCCAGGAACTATGGGGTCTCGAAGGGCAATGATCTTGGTAGGTATATGCCAGGCTATATGCCCGAATGCCAAGGATAAAAAGGGGTTTTTAGGGGGGGAAAGTTAAGATATATATTATTATTATATATTAGAATTAAGGTACAGTTCTTTAATATATTTTCGAAGCCTCAGGATTTGAAAATTATTAATTTAAAAGCTTTTAAAGTAAGAAAATGTTTCTTATAATTTAACAGTCATTTTTTCCAACAGCTTTTTAATTAGGAAAATTTTGGTTTTGGTCCTGATTTTTAAGGTTAATTGTAGTTTTAAGGATACAAAAGTATAGGTACTAGAAATTTGTTTGTTTAAGTCCTGATTTTAAAGGTTAATTATAGTTTAAAGAATACAAAAGTATAAGTATTAGAAATATGTTTGTTTTAGTCCTGAATTTTAAAGGTTAATTATAGTTTAAAGTATACAAACGTTTAACTTAATAAATCCCAGAACAAGTTGCTTGAGTTACAGTAACAAAAACAAGATATAAATTCATTTTACTCATAAAACCCATAGATTTCAAGATCAAATTTCCGCTGCTCATCCCTTTGCATTTACTTAAAGCTCTTTTAAACTCTAGAAAACATCTTCTTACCTCCAAAGCCAGCTTAAAATGGAATTCTTGGCCGCATAAATATACTTTTCCCCCCAGGGAGAGAGTGAAAGTAGAATATCTGGGAAAGTAAAATCATTTATGGTTCAGACTCGATAAATATGCCAAAGCAAATGGCTTTTGATTATCATAGGAGATCGATAAGCTGCGATTTATGCTTATCAATAGGCAACGCCCACTGGTCGTAACTCGAAATATATTAGATATATATACGATAGATATGGATATAACCCTGCCTAAGACTATCGAATAACTCAAATTACTTGAGGAGGCGATGGAGATGGAGGCTGATGGAATGACAAAGTCGGAGGAGAAACAAATGCGTGTCCAGATCTTCATAGATTGCCCTATGTATACACCTAACAATCGTAAAATCTTGTTCGTCTTTTTTTCTCTTTCTTCATTTATTTTGTACTCTTTTTTTTAGTTATTTTGTTGTTGTTTTTCGTACATGTGCCGCAATTACGAGGCGATTTTGACGCCCTCCCCAACAGCAGCTCGTTGTCAAGATATCTGATTTTTTTATTTGTTTTATTTTGATTCGGTCTTTCGATTTTTTCGATTTTGGATTTTGTTCATGCTGTGCAGTTTAGCATTTTATGATTTTTTAATTTTATGTTGATGAAGCTCATTGCTTGCATATTTGATTAAAGTTTCGAAGTTGTTGTGTCTCGGCTCGTCTGTGTTTTGTGTGTGTGTTTTTTATGGTTTGTTTTTGTGTGGACACGTTTTTTGTTTTCCTGAATCTTCCCAGCATAAAGCTGTCCACATTTGCTTTGATTTTTAGGCTTCCCTCTGGCATTAGCAGCGTGTGTCATTTTGACATTAAAGATCACAAAAGCTGTGCCCAGCTGGCTGTCCCACTAAATGGGGTGTATTTTTTTGTGTAAAATTTTGGGAGCATTAAAAAATAAGGAAATTATTAATAAATTTTTTAAGGAAATTGCAATATTCCCGGTTAGGTGTGAAACTCTTATCGCCGCTTTTTATGGGTCTCTTTAGTGACGCAAACTCTGTGACGTTGCAGGTCTCGTTTAATGACAATTAAATTATGGCCCCCAAGCCGCGCTATCAATAATAACCATAAATAACCATAAATTGGAAGAGCCAGCTCACTCGAAATTCTATATATCCATCCGACTTATTTTTCGATCTAAATCACGCCTCTATATCGATCGCTATCGATAACATCTTGAGTGCCAGCACGCCCTTTGCCATATTTATGCCTATGCACTTTTCAAACCAAAAAAATAAAACAAAAAAAAAATACCCTCAGAAACAACGCCCATTTGAAACGAAAATTCCACTCAGCGTGACTAATAACTTAATTAGAAACTCGACTGAGGACGACGATATTTGGTTGTTAAAATCTTAATAACTTGCCGCAAAAATGCGACCCGATCGTAGCTTTTTATTGAGTGAAAAACAAAATCCAAAAGAGATCTCTCCCAAAAAAAGATCGAAGCCCATAAAAATTCCAATGCCTAAAATGCATTTGATGGCTTTTTTCTTCTCTACGCGGAGTGTGAGTGGAAAACCAAAATAAACATTTGGCTTTTCTAGTCAGAGTGGGATTTTGGTATGATTTTATTACTGAACGAAGTCCGTTGATCAGGTTGGGAAACCTTTTGGATGACACCTTCAATGTCAAAGTCACTCGGAGTTCAATGATATTAAATCGCAATGTTTAAATCTAATGGTTTGGGTAGGAAAAGCCACAAATACCGCAACATTGTTACCGTTGCTCATCTCGACTGGGAGACCTGCACTTCCTGCTCGACTGCGAATTCAAGTAGGCAAATATGGCACAATGGCTGTGGATTGGATTGGAGTTGGCTGGGTTTCTAGAGAGTGCACTTAAGAAAAAATAATAGGAAAAATTCTTACATTTCTGGTTATTAAGAATAATATTTTAGGATATTTTACAATGTAAAAGAACATTTAAAATTGAATTTATAATCAACTAAACCTATTTTTACATTGAAAAAATCAGAAGTTAAAGTTAGAGTTGAATTCTTTTTTATATGCCTTCATTTTCAAGTTTATAATATTAATAATGTAATTATTATTATTTTATTTATTTTATAATAAATTGTATTTATTACTTTTATATTTATAAACTAGAAATAATTGCTTATTATGGAAATGAAACTGCATAAAGTAAAGGCATTTCCATTTAACTCATTCAAAAGTATTTTAATAAAACCATAGTGTGGCTTGATATAAAAATTATTGAATTAAATATTTCCAATTGTTTGTTAACAGCGACTAATATCTAAAGTTTTTAGGAAATAGTCCTAGAACTAGTAGGGATATTTTAGAACAAAGTAGAAGCAACTAAAGAAACTACAGAAACTTAAGAAGAAACTCTTAATAGTGAATATTTTAAAGAATTTTAATTATATTTTTAATTCGAAATTTTCCTCATAAAGATAAGAATTTAGGTTTTTATACTAAAACCAGTTGTGATTAGACTTGAATCAGACTGAAGAGAATGGGGAATTAATGGGTAACATTCATTAGAATTATTAATATTATTGTTATAATTATATTATATCTTTATAATATATTAATATATTATTTCAAAGATATTTTTATATATTTACATATTAGATTACATATGACTGTATCCCATTTATTCCCCATTTTCTTCCGACTAAGACTAAGATTTTCAAAGAAATTCTTTAATAAATACGGAATTCAGCCTTTTCTCCTTGAAATTCTTAGAATTATAAAGCAAAACAGATGAAACTTAAGGCATACTTTTCAAAAAACATTCTAAAAATTATTTTACAATAGTTTAACTTAGAACTTCCATTTCATAAAACTTCCTCTATAAACCCACCGTTTTTCTGCTTAATTTTAACCACCATTTTTCTCTCAGTGCTTTGACGAGTGTATGCACTCACAAGTGCCTGCCGCCAGAGGGTGCTCATGCTCCCTTGTATCCCATATGTATAGGCGAGTTTGTGTCACCAAACTAATGAAATCAATAAGCTAGGAACGAGGGCTGACTGGCAGGCTGGCAGGCCATGAATCACAAGAATAACAACAAAAGGGAGCTGGTTGGGGCCAAGAGGCACAAGTGGCTGCCACCGCGCGGCCAAAGGTGTGAAGCACAGAGTCACTCAGGGCCCTCGGCTTCGGCTTATGAAATATGAGAGCTAAGAGCTAAGAGCTAAGAGCCAAGAGCTGGTAGCCCAGACCGAGCGAGACAGGCAAAGGCGACTTTTTGCCAAGAATTTCTGTGCATAAATTTAATTACTGGCAGAGGAGGGGGAAGGGGGAGGGGAGGGGCCTGAACCCAGTCACCTATCAATCTAACTCGAGTGGCTTTTCTCCTCGTGTTGCCTTCCTTTTTTTTTCTTGCTTTGGCTTTGGCTTTTCAAGTGCTTTACTTATTAGTGACTTTTGTGGCCAGCCTGGGCTCCCTTTGCATTCCCTGCTCATCTGCACTGCCCCCAGCTGAAGTTCAATAGCCCGACGAGGCCAGATACGGATACAGATGCCCCGCAGCAGATACAGATACATTTGCGGGCTGAAAAATCATGTTAGTTTACAATTAGCGGGGAGAGAGAGCATGCGCACCTTTGTGGCTACTTGACTTTCCGTTGGCTTAATGCATTCGCCGACTATTTTGGGAAATTGTTTTGGTATTTTAAAAAGGGAAAATAAGGCAAGGAAAGGGAGCTAGGCCAGGGAAATGGGTTTAAAAATAAAGGAAATGAGTGAAATTAGATTGATTTTTTAGTCTTATAATAATTAAATTCTTCAACTTGAAAATACATAAAGGAAGTTGGCATATCTTTTATAATCAAACACTAAACATAGTCAACCTAAAATCCATTATTTTCCTGGCTTCCCCACCTTTTATTGACTTGCTCTTATTTAAACCAAATATTTGACAACACTCGATCATTAACGAGATCTACGATAGATCCACGTTCATTAGGTAATATCCGCTTGAACACGTGTCTCGACCTAAGGTCAAAGTTCCACTCAAATGTACATTGTATCCCGACATTGATGATGAGATATGTACACCTCAGTCTCACCTCAGCCCCTACTCGCTTTTGGCACGCTTAATCACTTTGAGACTTGAAAAAAAAAGAGTTGTGTTTGCCTTTAATTAAAAATGTTTTTGCCCGCCAAATATTTACATCAATTAAAATCAATCTCGCGGCAAGCTGGATTAACTAATGGAATTTTTAAACCTGTCTTCTTTTCTTACAGAAAATATAACGATATACGGCTACACGGATTATCTGAACAACAAATTCAAAATAGCACTGTACGCAAAAGAAACACAAAGATATTTGTGTTTCAACGACAATTGGAGATTAGTTGGAATGGTAAGTATACGAAAGTAATTTCTATTGTCAAAAAAAATTCGGTACTTTCCCGGAGAGAGTCGCTGACATGAAAGGTGGTTTTTCCTGCACACACAATTTGTTTACAAGATTAAGTTTATTACGGCCTGGTCTTGGTTAAGCAAATTGCTTCATAATTATATGCTCGACAATATTTGCTTTGTGTTCGGATAGATAGATATAGATATAGCCAAGGCCCAGTCGGTGCAGCGATACTCGTATATTTTTTGATTGCATTGCATTTGTACTTGAAGCCGGGGCGCCGCGATTTGTTTTGTTTTCCATATATATTTTTTTTTCTCTCTTTTATGCAAGCTAACTGTACAAACACTGTAATTTATGACATGTTCCACATAATGGTTTTATGCAAACGATCGTTTTAAACGACAATAACAATATTTAAAGCCAAATTGCAACAGAAAAGAGCGAGTGTGTGTGTAAACCTGTTGTTGCAGTTGTTGCAACAAATCTGTCAGCACATAAAAATATTTATTACAATTATTTTGTAAAACAATTTCATATGCAATTATTCTCGGGAATTGAGCACACAAATTTTTCGATATGCGTTAACGCGGCGTATGCGTGATATCGCTTGCAACTTTAACTGGCAACTGGGCAACGCTCTCTTTCCTTAGAAACTGGGAATTACATACATTTTCGAGACATTGTAACACTTTTTTCCAAAGAGCAGCCCAATGTCACCATGCTCATCGATTGAAGTGCTGTCACACTTGTAAAAATCACTGGAAAAGCAAACAAGACACACACACAGTTTTCTCTGATAGATTATCAAATAGTTATGTCCAATCAATCAGCCCGATGACAAGGCAACTAATTGCCTTTGTTATGTGGTAATGGCATAAACATTTCAATGTCCTTTTCGCAATACAGTTAGCCGAGTTGATCGCTAAGCAAACAATATAGAAAAAAATATAGAAAAAAAAATAAGGTCAGAACCCGCGCACACTTGGCTTTCGATTATTATGACCGCAAAATCCATGCTGTGCAAATATCGACTTTGATTTACACACTATACTATAGCTATATCTATATCTATATCTATATCTTGTGCGCCAGCAAGGTTGATCATCATCGTGCGAGGTCGATCGTATTGATTTCTAGCCACTATAACTGCTCGGAATAGAACCACTCTGGAGAGAAGCTACTCTAAAATAAGCAATTATGAGCTATAAATATGCGGCCGAGGTGGCTAAATATGGCACAAGTCTTAATTGCTTGGGAAATGTTTCATTTTGCGTCGTTTGCAACACTTCAAGAAGCAATCGCTTGGCACGATCTGATCGCTCAGATTGGAACGCTGATAGCCCAAATGGTCAACACGGCAGCAAGACTTGGTTAAAGAGGCTGTGAGTTGAGGGGGGAACGTTGAAAAGATACCCTGGAATTTAAGGAAATAAAGAGAAAGATTAAAAAGAGATGTTTTTATTAAAAGAATTTCCTTGATTATAAAACAAAACCTACTATAAGTCGAACATAACTTTGTTCTATATAATTTGTAAACATTTTAAAATTAGAGAGCCTTTCTTTCTTGTATTTCCTTAATTCTATAACCAAAACTAAGTTAAGTACAGTCTACCTAAGACCTTTATTTCATCTGAGTTCTGAATATCTTAAGTATAAATGTATATACCCTTAAAAGACCTCATCTTGTCCAGGGTATGCCCAGATCCAAGTCGAAAGCCGCGTTTCATTCGGATGTCGGTATCTCGAGATTTCAAGTGTTTTATAAATAAACAGAAGGCAGAATAAAGAATAAACGTTCAGCACAATGATGTTTTAGCTGTCAACGTTATCCAATGGCACACTATATATATATATATTCTCTATGTAAAAGCGGAAATGCCGCTCATAAATTGCAGGTGAAGTGAGCATCCTTTAAGTCAGGACACACACAGAATATGTACACTATATATATATATATATATAACCCAACATATATATCTCTCTCTTTTCAGAGGGAGCTGCGAGAAACCTGCTACTTCAAAGAGGCCCTCGTTCACGGTTATTTCGTGTTCAGTTCCCTTGTCGATGAGAAGCAACGTGTCGGGTTCACGCGCCGAGGTAAGCCTGTGGGTCCGAAGAAGAGCCTCAACGATGCCTGCTACATGTTCAATAAGATCGATGCCGAGGAGTTCTTCCGTCATCACCGATTGCCCGAGAGGATGGTCAGTGGCAGTGGCAACAGTCGGAAGCCCCCGCGCAACAACAACAAAAACAATCGCCACAAATCGAATAACCAAAATCAAAAGTTGCAGCAGCAACAGGAGCATCATGGCCATAATAATAATAATAATAATAATAATAATAATAATAATAATAACGTTATTCTTAATAATAGTAGTACTAGTTTAAGTAGCACTAACAAAAAGCAATTAGCGATAAACAGGCAGAAGCAGCAGCAACAGCAGCAACATCAGGTGCGGCATCATCACAATGATCCCTCGCTGCTGCTGCGACGACAGCAACACGAAATGAAGCAGAAGCGACGCAAGCAGCAGAAGCAGCAGCACGAACAGCAGCAACGAGCAACAGCTAGTCCAACGAAGCGCCTGGCTGCCACAGCCACAATTGCAGTTACTTTGCCCACAACAACCAAATTGTCGGCCACCACACTGAGCAGCAGGCGCAAGGGCAGACGAAGAAAGCAGGGAAAGGTCAAGCCCAAGCAGCAGGTGTCACTCGTGGCCACAGCAGCCACTTCACCGTACACAGACGACGACTCCCTGTACAGCAGCAGCAGCACGGGCTTCGAGGAACCGGACAACAGCAGCTCCAGCCTAGATCCCTGGTCCACCTGGTCCACCACCAGCGGCAGCACAACGACAACATCTGAGGACAGTATTAGCAGCAGCAGCAGCAGCAACTACGATGCCTGGGCCACCTTCATAAGCAACCAGGAGCTGGAGGCCTCTGCCTCCTCCTTCTCATCCTCCTACTCCTCCTCCTTCTCCGCCTCCTCTTCCACCACAACGTCGGAGTTGATGAGCGGCAACGACACCGACTTGCTGCAATACGAGCCCGAGCTGGTGGAGGACACAGACTTTGTCACCGATTCCGAAGCCTCCGCCGCCTCGACAACATATGAAACCAAAGCAACATCAGCAATGGCGGCCACGGCTGCCACAACTACCTCGACAACGGGCGCCCAGCTGGTGCTAGAGCAGACGCCGCTGGCCAGGAGCAGGGCCACTCTGAAAAGCACCACCAGCAGCAGCAGCACACCGACAGCTGCCACCACGGGTGACACTGAAACTACATCAACGATCAGCTTGGGAAATCCCGGCGAGAACGAAGTCAAGCAACGCACTTTCCTGTGGTCAACGCCGCGAGCCACAACCTGGCAGCAATCAGCGCCCAGCAGCACGACCATTTCCACATCCTCCACATCCTGGACAACTCCGCCGCAGCATGTGGCTCCTTCGCTGTTCAGCGTGAACAAGAACATCAATAGCAATCTCCAGAACAATACGCTCACCGAGGCCTCGCCCACGACAGCCACAACGGGAGCTGGAGGCGGAGTTGTAGCCATGACAGTGCCAACGACTCTGAGGAAACCCCAGCGAATGTTCACCCGTCGACTGATGGCCACACCGTTCCATCGGCTGGCCTATGTGCGCAATGCTGGCGGAGATGTGGACATTGATAACCTGGACAACATCAGTGTTTATCCCGTGGAGTACGATGGCGATCTGGATGGTGGCAGCAGCGGCAACAGCTCCGATGGTGGCTTCAATGGCTTTCTGGCCACCTCGACCACGTCCAAGCTGACGGAACCCATTCGCATTGGGATGAAGAAGATCCGGCAGAAGGGCACACTGTCCGGTTTTGGTCACAGGAGAAATGCGTAGTAGTCAGAGATGGGGGAAAACTTGGCCTAAAGAAAACTTTTGGAGGGATTTTAGGGGGTTTTCACAGTCACAGAAGTCTTTGTGGGTTTTTTTAAATATTTAAATTAAGAATTAAAGAAATCTCTGGGGATTTTTAAGTCCCTAAAAATGCATTTTTAGCAATTTCAAGTCTTTAGATATTTCTTCAACTCTTTTTTTAATACAACAAAACGCAATATTATCAAGTATAAACTAAAGCAAACACCTAAAGTCTGATGTTTTGATCAAAATCTATTAATCAGAAAGCTTAAACTTCAATTCAGAACAAAGATTAATCTGTGAATGTGAAAACCCAATGAAAACCCCGAAGAAGACACTTACCTATACTCAGTACTCAGTTTTCAAAAGAATTTAAGCAAGCAGAAACATGCAAATAAATATTTCAAATTTATTACGAACTGATACATATATATATATATATATAAACACACATATAGAACTCGATGTACAATGGAGTTGCTTACTGTTCAGTACCTCGACTCAGACAGGACTTTGCACTTGCACCGCGCCTAAAAGCACACTACGGAAGCGAAAGGAAAGCGGAAGTGAAATCAGCACCGGAAGAGAGCCAGCGATAAACGATAACTCAGGCCGCACTTGATTCAGCCGTGGAGCGGGTACAGTGAACACTCTACCGCAGGCCGCAGAAACGGAAATCGCAGAACTGCTACATAGTTATAAATGAAAAGACAATAAGATTTTTATTTACGAGTATGTGCTATATAAACTAACAAAAAAGAAAATAAAAACAAAAAACGATTAATGATGAACCGGATGAATAGCGATAGCGATAATCGATAACAAAAATGCTAACAAAAATTGTTGAAATGGAAATTAGGAAGGCGACTTTCAAGTGCAAGCTAAATATTAAAATACGTTTCGAATGCACTGAACAAAAAAAAAGCGTAGTAAACTTTTGATTTACTAAACCAATTAAATTAATTAGCAATGAGAATTAATTAAAAATGCAAATGCAAACAAAATCGATATATATATATATTATATATACATATATGCATATATTTTCAAAATTTTATAATGAACCAAAAAAAACAAAAACAAAAACAAAACCAATTAGCAAACAAATTTAACGAATCGAAAAGGAGGACGAGTGGAGACGACGTTTTTTAAATTCATACGCAAGCAGAAACTAAGAGAGTCGGTAACGATAACGATAACGATAACAAATTCGCACAGCAAAACACTTCCAAAAACAAAGGTTAAATATTAAACAATTTTACTAGGCACAAGCGAACGAAATTGGACAAGAAGGCAAATCGAAACGAAAATTTAAGAGAAACTCCATTCAAAATAAACCGAATTTTATAAGCAAATACAAAAAAAAAAAAAGAAAACAAAAGAAGAGCAGAATGTTGTTGAGATTGTCAGCATGGAAATTGATTTTAGGACACTGTTTGAGAGCAATATCCAATTCGTGTGGAAACAAATTTTGAATAAAGGAACCTTTTAAAGAACTACTAACGTATGAACGGCAACAAAACACCAAAATTCACACTGAATAAGCAACGTTATATTTATTAATTGAACGAAACTAAAGCCACAAATCGAATCAAAAGAAAGCTAAAGTAATAACAGCAAAAAAACAACCAACTGCTGCTTTTCTACATACCAATATATATATATATATATATATATATATATAGACATGGAAAGGATATGCAAAAATTGTTTCTCATATATTTATATTAATACTTAAAATAATAGTTCAAACATATTAGCAAACCAAATATGCGAAATTAAAACAAATTGATGGAAAAACGAAAAACAAACACAGACAACTGAAACGTCAAGTTTATATGTAGAAATATGTATGAATGTAAATTTAAAGTGAACAAAGATAAACCCAAACAAAAGCTAAGAAAAGAAAAGATACGAAAAAACGACAAGTTAAAGCGAGATGCTTAGGTGAAAATTTAATTAGTGTGTACTTAAGACAAGAAACCATTTAACAATTGAACGATTAATTATTAACTTAACTAGGCATTGAAGCAGCACTCAAACTAAATAAAGCCGATACCGATACCGATACCGGAAACCGGAAACGAAACCGAAACGAAATGAACTACTGTACTTATACATATGCGCGTTGCTGTAATATAAACAAAATTCTTATGTTGAATCGAAGTGGGAACGAATTATCGTTGAACCGATGACTATATCTACCCACAACACAGCAGAAACTATTTATTTAAACCTAAAAAACACAAAACAAAAAACAAAAAAACGAAATATATCGGAGGATCGGGGACCGATTGCCATTTGTCATTTGTAAATTCATTTGCACTTTTCTTTCTCTACTAATTACGTTTAATTAATGGATTAATCATACGCCTAAGTTAACCCACTTCTACCATTGTAAATTGTAATATGTTTTATTTGTAAGCCGAGCATTAAATGTAATTATTTATGTATAAACGCAAAATACACTCTATTTCGCCACTCTCTCTCCTCCAGTCTGTCTCCCCCTCTCTCTCTCTATCTCTATTAATCTCTATCTTATATATACGAATATATAAACGACTATTTAATTGCATTTCTTTGTATTAAAACGAGTAACAACAACAAAAAAACACACACTAGAAATTGAATAAAAAGCCTCAACAAAAAAAAATTAAACACTTTTCATTTCATTTATAAGTTTGACTTGATTTAAAATATATATAAATATATGCTCAGTTGTTTCTTTATTTCTTTTTTTTGTTGGTTAACGAAATGTGTGCAGAGAAATCGTATAAATAAAAAAATATATATAAATTCAATGAGAAGGTGTTATTTTTTAAATGAGAAGAAGAAAGGTAAGTTTAAGATTTAAAAAAATTTCCATACAGAAGAAACCCTTTAAAATTGTCCAGAAAAATACTAAATAAAATACTTTCTTTACCAATTAAAAATCCTTCAACTATTACCTTTATTTAATTTTTTTTTTAAGAATTTTCACTTACAACTTTATTGTCATTTTCCCCCTTCTTCATAAAGATCAATAGATCACAGTCATAAGCCTGAACATCTCCTTGGATTTCGCAGAATATCAATTGCACATTCCTGACCATTCTAGGGAGTATCTTGTAAGGTGGTCTCCTTGCTGTTCCTGCTCCATTCCCTGGTGACAAATGTTCGCCCAGGCCAGGCGACAATGTAAGGGAATCGACCACCGACGCAGAGCAGGCTCCTCCTCCTCATCTAGAGTCAGATCTTCATGCTCCTCATCTAGAGTCTCATCTCCATTCCCAAACCCCAGCCCCATCTCCATCCTTCTCCTGCGCCAGATGACAAATCACATGTGCTGACATTTGACATCGTTGCTGGTGGTGGGGGGATTAACATGTTATTGCCCAGAGGATCCCCCATACTCCACTCTGTCCATAGACTCCTTGGGGCAGTAAAAGTGTTGGCCATCGCCCAAGGCAAACACAGTTATTATGCGTTGCCGATGGGGACCTGCTTCTGCCACAACGATGCCAGCAGACCGTGGACGGACCACACAAGTGGCCAAGTGGCTACTGCTTTGCATAAATGGTCGAGTCCACCACTGCAGCAGCTCGTTCTCTCCTCCCCGACTCCCCTCCTTCTTGTTTAATTAAAAAATTAAGCTCCGAATCGGCAGGCCCATTAAGGAGATTTTTATTTATACCTTTTAATTTCATCAATCGTTGCGACGGCAGGTGCCGTCCATATCCATGACCACATCCATATAGCCATATAGCCATATCCATATCCATATCCATGTGGCAGGGTCCACCACCTCCCCTGCCCCCCTCCCTTGGCGTAGTTTGTTTTCTTGCCTTCGCCTCTTTTTAGCTTTTAACAGGAAACAATTTCATTTGCGAGCAAAAATTCTTTTCAAATCTGCCGCCGTTTAAGCAAAAAAGAAAACATGCCAAGAAATAATAATAAAAAAAAACATGCAGAGAAGTTTACTTAGGGAAGCCGAACTTTATATACCCTGGAAGTTGGTAATTCGATCATAACTAAGCCTAAAATGGAGTAATTTAAATTTGAAAAGCACCATATTAAATTAAAATATTATTTGTTTTCAAATATTGTAATATTGTAAATATTAATCAAGAATACTAATGATTTATAGGTTCGTTAATGACTTCTTCACTGCCTTGCAAGCTTCTAAATTAAGTTATAATAGCCTGTAAAGGGTTTGAAAACCAAAGGAGGTGACTGAGAAAAACCAATCGTTGCTTTTACATAAAGAAGGTACTTTGAATTTTACGTTATGTTAGTCCGAGAAAACTAACTAGAAAAGGAATTTTTCTTATATTTTCTCTATTTACTTTAAATGTATTTCCATTAAATATTTAATTTAATTACTTATTTAAAGTACAGGCAATACTAAATTATATATTTTTTTTTAATTATGGCTTTCTGAAGTTCACAAAAAAAATTGTTCTTATATTTTCTGTATTTACTTTAAATGTATTTCGATGTAATATCTAATTTATGTTATTTTAGTCCAAGAAAACTAACTAGAAAAGGAATTGTTTTTATATTTCTGTATTTACTTTAAATGTATTTCCGATTAATATATAATTTAATTACTTATTTAAAGTACAGGCAATACAAAATTATATTTTTTTTTTAGTTGTGGCTTTCTGAAGTTCACAAAAAAAATTGTTCTTATATTTTCTGTATTTACTTTAAATGTATTTCCATTTAATATTTAATTTAATTACTTATTAAAAGTACAGGCAATACAAAATTATATATATTTTTTAAATTGTGGCTTTCTGAAGTTCACAAAAATAAGGTTTTCAAACCTTAACCATCACAATAAAATTTATTAAATAAATACACAAAATAAATCCTTCCGTAATTTCCTCACCTTTCTCATAATTTAATTTTTCCTTTATTAGAATTTTTTCCTTAGAAAGTGTATCCCATCTTCGTCTTGCCCCACAGCCCCACAGTGTCCCCCACTTGATTTCCTTTTTGGCCAGAACGTTTTGTTGACCGTTCGCTTGTGTTCGCCTTTTGGCCAGCCCCAAAGCCTTTTGCCTTTGGCTCAGTTTTGGTTTATGAATGTCGCCATGTTGTGCGAGTGTGTGTGTGTGGAATGCACCGCCATGATCCACACACACACACACACACTGGGAGCGACAGGATGAAACTGTTGCCTGCATACGGCATGCATATTTCGTATTTTTAGTACGGCCATTTAACATCATCAACTTAAATATGCGTGCAAGATTTATGCACACGTCGCATCGCCCCTTTTGGCCGAAAAGGGGCGGCTGTCTGGCCGCTGGAGGGGCGTGGTCTTGGCCCCGTCCAGCACTGGGAATGGAATGAAATGGCATAAAGAGAGGGCCCCCAAAACGAAATGCGGCCAGAACGACGATGAACACGTGATACTACCAATGGCATTATATATTGCATTTGAAAGCGAGCCAAGACTGCAGGTAAATTTAGTAAAAAGAAGGAAAATAAATTCTATAAAAACTGTATTTATTTATTACTTAAATATATTAAGTTGGTAATTAATAATAAATACTATTTTGGGACTTAACTAAAGCTAAACAGCTTTTAAAACCATTTTGAAAATTTATCTTCTAATAAATTTTATTAAAGTAAAATATATATTGGCATTAAATTAAATTTATTATTATTTATTTGTTATTCTCTATATATTTATTAATATATTTATTTAGGTATTTTCTCTTTGCTTGCTTCAATTAATTTTTCTTCTTTAATTAGATTTTACCTTTCCTTCATAATACCCACAAATTCTACTTATAATTTCTAGGTTTCATAAAATTTCCTTTATAATAAACCACTCCCATTTTATCGCCTGAACTCTATGCAAAATAAACTTAATTTACACACGAAAAGCTAAATAGTTGCATAAGCAAATGGCAAATTATTTATTTCTTGTTTTTCGCCACGTCAATAGTTCTCCGACAGGCCATCTGCATAACCACTGACAGTTACATGTGTACACACTATTTATGCGTTTCCCAAAGCCATAATCAAGTGATTTCGCGACGGGACAGACTCACCCACATACCGTCCACATTTCTGAATGGATCTCCCTCCGTTCTGTGCCCCATCGGAATCCCATCATTATGCACCGCTGTCCGATCCAATGACATCGCCGGCTTGTGCAAGCCCCTCCGTGCCGAGCAATACTTTATTGATTTCTGTCGGCGGACACTTTTGCGCAATATATATCGAGAGCTTGGATCCAAATCCGAATAGTGGGTAACTGGGTAAACATCTTCACCTGCTGCGCCGCCTGCTGAAAAGCCTAGAAAAAAAACCGTATGAAATCGAATAATAAAAAAGATATATAAAAATAGCAAGTGGCGCCAGGTGGCGGGGGCATTTCGATGATAAATCGACGATGCCGCGGCTAATTACGCACGGGCACGGGCACGGATCGGGCCACCGGATCGGAGAGTTCGAGATCGAAGTAAATAGCCCCCAAATCAGCAACTGAATTTGTCTTAGCCTTAGTTTTAGCCCAGTGGCAACCGGTTGGCTAGCTGGTCCGCCGGTCGGTCTTTAACGATTTCCATTTATTTGTACTTGTCAATGGCAACATGAAGATTTTGATTTCAAGATTCATTAACCGACGCACACGGCTTCGTTGTGGCGTGTGCCTAATTAACTGCACACGAAAAGGCCTGGATTATACGCCAAATTAATTAACTGAGGCTTAGTAGAGGTGATTTCGGTTGGGATTAAGATTTAATTTGGCATTAGGATTTAATTGTAGATTTTGCGGCTTAAGATTTAGTTTTTGAAGCGGGTTTATTGTGGTTATTTGTAGACGAAATACATAAATATTTGTTTCTTTACAATAATATTTTATTATTTTTTTTACAAATATATAAAAAACACACATACTTCATTAGCCAATTTACTATTATTTTCGAAGTATTTTATTTTATCTTCAGTGTTAAAGTTTAAGTGTGTATTTTTACTGCTTTAGTTATATGCTTTAAATATTTATAACAAACTTAAATGTATAATTTAAAATCCATACAAATTTAAGAGTTAATTCATTATTTTACTATATATGTATATTAAATATCTTGTGCAAAAATATATATAAATATTTATTTAACATTATTTACTTAATTTTTTGTGCCTTAACCAAACGGCTTTAGAATCGTTTGCGTTGTGAAATTGTTTTTTAATGTAAGATTAAAAAAATAAACACAAAACCCAAAGAAATTATGAATAAATTTCGTAATAAACTATTTGCAAATCAATTTAAGTAATATTAAACAATATTTTACAATAAATACTTTGCAATAAGGCACAACAATTAATTGAAATCCAGAAACAATTTTACAAACAAGAATTTTAGCAGAAAGCTGCCTTGAAATATATTTAAAAAATTTTCTGGGTAAGAAAATATATATTTAAAATATTAATTTTTATTAAATAAATTAATATAAATGTAAGTATGTAATATTTACCAATATTTTATTGTAAAAACTTTGCCATAAGGCGCAACAATTATTTTAAATCAAGAAATAATTTTATTAACAAGAATATTAGCAAAAAGCTGCCTTGAAATGTACTATAAAATTCAATGAGTAAAAAATATATATTGGAAACCTTCCTCAATTTCAATTTAATAAAAAATAAATATAAATAACATAAATTTAACAAAAAATTTACACATTGGAGATGCCGGGGATTGAACCCGGGGCCTCTCACATGCAAAGCGAGCGCTCTACCACTGAGCTACATCCCCTCGATGATGTAGGACCTCTAAGGCGCCCCTCAGCAGCCTCAGAGATCAACCCAGACCCCAGACCGACCGATCGCTGTAAGCCAGGAAAACCCATAACGAAACCTACTCCGTATTTCTTTCTGAAGCAAAACCCGTGACAATTACTCGAACTGGCGGCTGGCCAGGCCAATTGATAAATAACTGTCATTAGAGGCCGAACCGCGGCTCATTTTCCCATGGTTCGGCTTAGTTCGCTGCGAGTCCAGATCAATTCCGCTGGCTGCAGCGCAGAAATAGTGAAAAAAGCAACAAAATGAAGGCGAAAACTTAAGCTATAAATAAAAATTAATGCTTTTGAATACATTTTGTACGACGATATATACCCCTGCTTAGCATATCGGGTCGGTATCTTTCAGTTCCACGCGGCTGTGCCGCCTCGGGGTAGGCATTTAGCAAAGTGTCAGTTGTGAACAAGGTTAGGCTTGGGTATTAGAGGCGTCCCACGTCGCCGCCGGGTGGTTTCACTTAGCGTGGCCAGCACCAGCACCAGCACCACCTGAGCCACAGCACCGCTGCTAGTGGTGGATGGGTGGGTGGTGGTTGCTCTGACTCGCTGGCCAGCAGCTTTAATTAATTTGGTGCCAGTTTTTCGCACTGTAGCCGAGCCCAAAAAAGCCCGACTTGCCGCATATATCCATGTATATATATCAAGACAATCGACTGATTGGCAGTCCGCATACATTACCCCAAAGTGGCGAGAGAGACCGGGACGCAGCCCACCTGTCAGCGGTGCTTATGATTAACTGTCAGTTGTAACTGGTTATGATGGATTTATTGCTGTCAATTTGACAAATCAATGCAGCAGTTGGCCACGGCTCTATCGCCCGAGACGACGACGAGTTAATTGGAAAATTCAGCCAAGGCTGAAGGGGAGGAGTCTTTTGCGGAGCAGTCGAAGTCCGGGGGTCTATGGAGATTAGACCGGGCATTGGATGAACATCTAACCAGTTGGACACTGATCTGGGTTTGGTTAACACGCACTTTGGGGGCTTGAGATAAAGGGGTTTTTTGGGAGGGAGAATTGCTGGGGATTTGAGAGGAGTTATCTTTTTTTAGAGGTCTTAATGGAGGTAATAAGTAATTTATTTATTCCTAATTATGTTTTTGTTATGCAAGCGAAAGGCTTCATTACAATTTAAGTATTGGGAAAGCAATGTTCTTTTAATTGTTTAAAGCTTTCCTATTCATAAAGATTCTTTAAAGGTTGGTAACAAAATTTATTTACTCCAATATCCGTTCAGTTTTAAGCCTAGTTTTAAATAATTCAATAAAAACAGGCTCCTGACATAATGATAAAATAAATTTACTCAAATAATTTTATACACATAGTAAGTTATAATAATAAGCAGCCTCCTGAAACCCTTTAAGATATTTATTCCTAAGATTAAGTATGAGTTTCAGCCTCACTTTAACAGCATTATTTCCCTTTACATTTCAAAGTTTTTAAACCAAAGTTTAAGCCCTTCTGTTGTACGATAATTTCCCTTTATATTTTCATTTTCTTCGGCAAAATTCTTACTTCACAAACCTTTCCATCTCGCTGCCTTAACTATTCAATCAATCAATATTCCGAAACAAAAATGCATTCCTGTAAAGCAGAGACTCTAATAATTTGAGTGGCTCCTTTTCTGCAACCAGAGACTACAAAATCTATATAAAGTAGAGAGAAACTGGGTACCAGTTTCGGTTTTTACTACCGTCTGTCAACCGATGGCAGGCAAATATTAATTTACCGATATATCTTTTGCCAGTGATTTTGTTTTGCTGCACAGTTGGCTAATGAAATCGTAAGTGCTTTTATCTCGTAAATAGTTGGCTGGCCGGCTTTGGGGTTTGGGGTTTGGGGTTTGTGCTTTCGGCTTTCGGCCTCAATGGTTTTTAGCCACTATTCCTGTTTCACTACCGGTTTCATTTCGTTTTGGCTCAAGTCAGTGCACAGTTAATGAGTCTGGATGGAGGTTTCATCTCAGAGCGGAAAACCCTCCTCCCCTAATGGGTCAAGTTTCACTCTCGCCGGCAGCCACTGGCCTGTGAAATATTTTAACGCCATTTATCACAAAATGCCAAGGAAAATTGCTCAGACCCATTCTGAGTGGCTGACTGAAGTTGGTCAGCAGCAAGGCCCAATGGGGTGTCCGAGGCATTGTCAGTCGTCAGTCAGTCAGTCAGACAGCCACTTTGTGTTCGATGTCAGTCAGTCAGCGTCTGGTTTGGGTCAGCCGCAAACACCGAAATGAATTATACGCACTTCAAAACACTTCAACAGCAGCAGAAACACAAAATGCAACATGCAACGGCAGCAGCAGCAGCAGCAACATGCTGCATGCTTCGCCCACACACAGCTGGCAAAATAAATTATCATCGAAGCTGCCAGGCCCTTAGGCGGTTGGCCATCTCAATGACAGCCGCCTGATAAAGTCATGGTCGGTCTCATGGACATTTACAAATAGTTTTGGAGCTTGGCTAACACTTGGGGAAATTGAGATCTAGCCGGGAAATATGATATATAGAAGCACTCTGGGCTGGCGGAAAGGATACGGAAGCCAAGGTGAGTCAACAGCAAGGATTACTTTAATATTTTACAGCGCCCACAGTTGTTGGTTAGAAATTAATCATTTTAAAAAAATTGGGTCTTTGCTGAACTTGATTTTCTGCTAAAAATAATTAAATGTAAAGTAATTATTTCCTGCTCCTTAACCCCCGATTCCTACTAAATCTCACCAATATAAAAACAAAGATCCTTTATTAGTTTTTCACTCAGTAATATCTTCCCATTTAAATCTTTTAAATTTGTCCATAACCCCATACTCTACCTCCATACTTACCCCCTCCCAACTAAACGTGCAACTTTCCCTTAGTTTAATTATCGTTTTTTAATTTTCTTGTTTCATTTTTTTGTTTTTTTTTTGTTTTTTGTCGACTGACTGCTGTCAATATTTCATGCAGTGACTTGTGTGTATCTTTTCGGTTTGGTTGTTTGCACTTTCGGTCTTTGGGTCTCTCGGTCTCGGCTGGCCCCCAAGTTTGATGGCCCTGAATAATTGATGTTGCATGCCACGACAACAGCTGTCGCATTGGTTCCGGAACTGGGTCACCTAATCCTCCGGGGCGCGCAAGTTCCCCATCGCCAGTTGTGTGCATTTAGTAGCTCATTTCGATCCAGGGGGCCAGGCCAGGCCAGCCAGCGAAATTACAGTAATTAACAGGCTCATATTTGAGGTGTTTATCGGATGGATGGACAGCTCCATAATTACACGGATGCCTCCTCGTATGCACAATGAGCTGGCCAACGCCCCTCGATGATCTGTGTGTGTGCTCGCTGCATTTTGGTTTCGGGCCACAAACGAATTGATTTCCATGTGGTTAAGAGGCGGCATTTTAATTAAAATCGAGCGCCGTTTCATTATCTTGCCACAATGTATGGGGGGAGGTTAGAGCAATTGCAGAGCTCTGATTGAACCATTAAGTCTAGCACGGTGACACCTCACTTTGAGGAAGATATTAACTTAATAATTGATAATTGAAAGTAGTTCTTGCTGGCAACAGAATGCAACTCGAACGCAACCCCCTGGTTATGTCAGCCGACAGGCTGGCCAGTAGCAATTTATGCCGCTCCTGTTCCTGTTTACCACATATCGTTGGGCTCCTCTTCGAGATGATTATGCCCCCAGGGCAGTCGATGCTGCAACTTGCCTTGGATCTCGGCAGCCTGCACTTGCAAATGAGCTGCATTTTGAGACATTAAAGGGCACTTAGCATAATGATTTACAACTTTGATTCACGCAATTAAATTGGAATGTCGGGGCAACGGTGGGGCAATATTACAATGGAATTTGGAGTAGATTATAGTATTTTTAATTTTAAATTAATATTATTTAAAGAAAACACAATCAATATAATAGAAGGAAGTGCTAAAGAGACATCGTTAACTATAAACAAGATTTTTCTATAAATAAATCTTTGGACTTCAAGATTACTAAAGCTCTTTAGTGTAATTAAATTAATAAAGAGAAACTATTGATTTAATAAAAAGATATAGAAAATATTTATAATGGTTTTTTAAATCAATAAAGTTTACGAATGGAATAAAGTTAAAGATTAATATACTTTAAAGCATTCTGAAGGCTTTACACACAGTCTTCAAACCTTGTATTCCAAAGATTACATCTAAATAACCTTTTATAACCTTTTATAAAAATAAATCATTACTACCCTCGTTTAATTCCCAGCATCTCCACTCCACTGTGCTAACCCAGAGCCCTGTGCCTCTTCCTGTACCCTCTACCTGTGGCCTCCACCTCTACCTCTGCCAGTTCAATGGAGCTGAAAACGCATTCACATCATCAACCAGAACAACGACAACAATCGTGCCCGGAGGCACTCGCTCGGACAATGTTATTGACACCCCAGCGACAAGGTTTCGATTTCAGGCCATCTCCATCCATCCATCGCTCCTGCGATGGTCCTCCGAGGTCCGTTCACACCCAGGATTACCGGCAGACGAGCGCATCCTTTGTTGACGCGTCGTCCTGCGCTTGATTGGCACTTTTGCTGAGTGCCTCTGATTGCTGGAGCGGACCCGTGAGTCGTCGTTGTCGTCGTCGTTGGAGGCAATCAAGTGGAATGTACGATGTGGGTGCACAGGTGTCATAACTCGCCATGGATGACCCTATCTATATATGGCATATAGTGGGTGCACACTCACACGAAATACTTAACAGCCATTTCATTAGCGAAGCCAAACCCTCGGCGAACACCATAAATCAGACCAAGATCAAGTGGCCATCGCATTATCGGAATCTAAACCGATCGGGGCAACCTGCGGGTCTGCCAACTTCTCACTTCTCGGAGCGATCCAATCCGATCCGATTCGATCCGATCCGGTCTCTGGCTGGTCGGCGGAAATTGATCAATTACAGAGAGCAAGCACTTCGTTCGCCTTGCGTTTTGCCGTTTTTCGTGGACCAGTTTTTCACGCTTCGGCTGGGGGATAATTTGCATAAATGCGTACCAAAGTTCAGACGCCAGCTCTGAAAGTGCCCCAAAAAAAAAAAAAGAAATAAAATGTGACTCCATCTGCATCGCCATCGCCATCGCCATCTAAGTTTGGCCACCGAGCTGGTGGTGGCGGCTGGTGGATGCTGGATGCCATATCCGAGGCCTTAATCTCGCCGTCGTCGTCGTTGTCCGTCGTTTTGAAAAATGGGCGAAACGCCTTTAGTGTCAATTTTATGTTATCGTTTGATTTATAATAATGCTGATAGACGTCGATATTTTAATTGATTGCGCCCGGTCCGGTGTTTCCATCTATAGATTTTTGGGGAATCCATTCCCGGGGCTTGAACTGGATTTCTATAAATGCCTCTCTTTATTGCATCACTTTCTAGTTAAAATAAAAGAAAGTTATGTGAGGATATTTTTTTAGTTAAGAAGCTTGTTTTGTTTGTTGTTTTGTCACATTTTTGCTATGCATTAATTATAATTAAGAATAATTAGAGAGATTAGTACAACAAAATATTAAAATGAAAATCTCAGAAATCTTAAGAAATCTCTTAACAAAAATTTGCATAACTTGGCTCAAAAATGGAATATAAAGGAATAAGATGCATTTTTATAAATGGTTTAAAAAGTAGCTTTAATTAAGTTTGAATTTGATCAAATCTAAAATCAAAAAATATTTTTTGATTTTTTCATTTTTTTATAAGAGGTTACATCGTAAAAATTGTAAAAAATTATCAAAAAAAAATTATTTTGAGCTGTAAATGCAAAAATGTTGGCCTATAAAAACCAAGAAGAAGAATGCAAGTCACACTGAAATCGGTTGAGTTTAAGCCAAGTTATGATCAAAAAACTAATAAAGTTATTAGCAATTTTTAAGACATTAATTTTGTGTTTTTTATGATGTAGAATAAAAAGCTACTTATGTTATTGTACATATAGAAAACCCAAAGAAAATAATACAAGATTAATAATTATTATAATAATAATAATATAAGATTAAATAGCATTTAATTTTTCTTGTAATAGAGTTAAAGTGGTTGATGTAGGAAAATATAAAGGCTTCATTTAATCTTGACGTTTCCAATACCAAAATAAATACCTTCCTAAACTTCCCAATTTACTTATGAATTTATTTCAAATAAATTCAAACATCTTAAGCCCAAACATATGGTTCATAAAACCCCTTTTCCCCAGAACTATTTGTCTTCCCATTATGAGGCTACACCTCTTCCTGAAATTCCAGAAACCCCAGAAATTCCAATTCCTGCCAAAGATCGCTCCCTGGCGATCTTTTCTAGGCCCTTTCAGCTACCTTCTTCCCCCATAAAGTGATTCATGGTCAGTGCGCAGTAATGCGAAATAAAAACTCAACACGAGAAGGAGAAGTAGTGATCCCAGGGATCCGATCCAGGGGGGATGCTACAGCAAATTGCCGTCTCAATTTCGAGTAGATGGAGGCTCCATTCAGGTAGCACATAAATAAGTCGGCCGGAGAGTGTCGTCCTCTGTGGCCGACGAATCCATTTAATTTCAGACTAATAATGACAACCATATAAAGTTATTGGTGGCAGCGGCAGGGCCACATTGTTTGTCGCGTGATAACTTCATTTTCATAGTAGAAGTCCGCCGTGGCAAATACGCGGAATACTCGCCCAGCGGGAGACCCAATGCCTGGATACCTTGATACCTCTGACCGTTCCCCAATGCCGATCCTGGGCGAGAGTGGCGGCCCACACCAGAGAGCGACTCTGTCAGCATATATCAGCGTAAGCCTGATTAACTATCCGATCGCAGAGCGTATGTGTGCCAAAACACTGGGCTCTGGAGTGTATTCTATGCCCCAAAATGGAATTCCTTAGAAACCTGTAGCTCCGGGACTCCGAATGTGGAACTCCGAGATGCCCCGAATGCGATAGCGAAAATTTATGACTTCATTAAGGTAACAAGCCAATATGTTTCTCTTCTCTTGCTTCAACTTCGAACTGGGCTGGGCTATTGGAAACGTTTAAGGAGTTTTATGCGCTCGCCCGTAGTCGTTGACCCATTTCAAATGGATTACCCAACATGCATAAATAGCTTAAACGCCTCACATCCTCATCCTCGTCGGGGGATTCGTGGCTGGTTCTGTGGCAAAAAGATTTATGGACTTGTCGTTCAGCTACCTCGGCCTCGGCCTCTGCCTTACCCTTTCCCTTCCCTCATCCTTTAGGAGACAAAAAAAATTAACTGAGACGAAAGCAAATGAGCTGGAATGACCATATGCAGGCTTTAACCCTTTTTTATGATTGTCTCAGCCGTTAAATGAACTTGTAGCCCCATTTCGAACGTTTACTGGGGGGTTTTCTGGGGTGGGGAAAGTGTTAACTTGTTGCAGTGAATCGGAAATGTGGCTAAAAGGAATATATATTAGGGTGATAAAGAGATTAAGAAAAACATTAGTGTTTTTAGATAAAACAATAAGCATTTGTTCTTTACTTTTACCAAAGCGTTATTTCACTCTCCATTTTTCCACTTTTTTTAAAACAAATCCTGTTTGTGCTTATAATTTTCAAATGAATTCCAAAACTCAATTAAAATATAGCGCATTTTTTGGGGGGAAACACGTAAATCATGCGGTTTGAGCCTGCAGCACAACAGGAGTCTTCCGCTGGCTTCGCTGGTGTTGTTGCCCTCGCTAAAGCCACTTAAAACTGTCAACTTAGCATTGATTAACGAGCTTATGGCATGTTTATTTTGCGATCTCTGTATTTCGGCCTGTTTCCTTCGCGCGCTCGCAATCTTTCTTGCCAAGTGCGCTGACACAAGTCTTTTACGATTCTTGGGGCTCAGCGTCTAGGCCAGAATGAGAGACCGCGGAGACTGCTGCTAACAAAGTCCATTTAAGGCGGCTTTAAGCCTTCGACGCACACGTTATGTTTATTAATAGTCCGCGGGCATTAATCGACTTAATGTTATTTCGGTGTAAAATGTTAAGCTTGTTTTGCTCTGGCAAAAGAGGCATTTGGTTTGCTATCTTCTCTGCGAGATAAAATTTGAATTTGGGAAACAACGCGCCAAGAGCTGGCACCCTCTGGCGGGTTTTAGCGTAACTACAGATAAGAGTTGCAAGAGGTGGCAGCTGTGCCGCTGGGTTACACTAGTTTTAAATATTTTAGCTTAGAAGTACGGTAGGCAGTGTATGGCATGACGACGCCCACCTTGCAAGGATCAGAATGTTTCAGAGCAAGCTGCTTCAATTTCCTCCGTGAGTTGCTTTTTAAACCTTCTTTAATTTTTTTGCTATGGAAAGCGCCCTCTGGCCGGTTTACAAGAAACTACAGATAACATCTCAAAAAGGTGGCATCTCTGTTGTGATTTTCACGACTACTCGATTATTTTTCGCTATTGCCTATCGTTATCGTCATCAGCTGACCACGAGAAACCAAAACAAAACAAACCTTGTTTTTAGTTAATTTAATTAAGAAATAACCGAAAATATGGCTGTGCTACCACCAGATCCCGTGTTCAGCCTGCGTTCCCCGGACATGGGCGCCGTAAATTCGCTGTGCTTTCAGGATAACGATCGTTTGTTGGCGGGAACTCTGAAAGGCAGTGTGTTCCTTTGGGATCTACAGGTAAAAATGCCAACTTGGAGGAATAAATAAATATAAATTCATGGAAACCCATCCACTTCAGACCAATCGCTCTGCTCTGCACTTTGAGGTGGGCTCCGATCCCATTACCAGCCTGCATCACACATCCGATCGTTTGGTGACGCAGGAGAAGGGCGGCACCATTACCATGTTCTCCATTGGTGGCAGCAGCTATGTAAAGGAGCGGAGTATAACGGGAAACCACTTGGGCTACTGCCGCTCCGCCCTGCACACGAGCACCAGCAACACCAGCGAACAGTTGCTCTTTTATCCCTGCGAGGAGTCGTCGATTGGAGTGCTGCACGTGACGGATGCATCGGCTCCCACACAGATGCTAGTGCCGGAGGATGCTCAGCTGCCAAAGCTGGGGAGCGTCACCTGCATCAAGCCGTTCGAGTGCGCCTCGCAGCTGTTTCTGCTGGCGGGCTACGAATCGGGGCACTTTCTGACCTGGGACCTCACTTCTGGTGTTATTTTGGATGTTCTAGAACTGGCCACCGATGCCATGACCGTGGACTATGACCCGGTGACCAATCGGGGCATTGTGGGTGGTGCCTGTGAGTAGCTTTTTATGTGTTTATTTGATTTATTAAATAACCTATTTCTAATCTTCCCTTTCAGCTGAAAAACTAATTACCTTTAGCTACCAGCGACCCACCATGCAGCTGCAGCGCGGCTCAGAGCTGTGCATCAAGAATCCGGGCGTAAATTGTGTCCGTATTCGTACCGACCAGAAGGTCTTTGCCAGCGGCGGCTGGGACGGACGCATAAGGATCTTCTCGTGGAAGAGCCTCCGACCGCTGGCCGTGCTCACGCAGCACAAGCAGGGTGGCGTAATGGATCTGGCCTATTCCAGCCAAGCGGTGGCCATGTGGCAGGCACCCATCATGGCGGCGGCGGGCATGGATAGCCAGATATCGCTATGGGACCTGTACAATTAAGCTACGACTGCAACGGTTTGGAAATCCTTTATATAGCTTTACCTTTAAGTAGAACCTCCCCATTGAGAAGTCCCCCCGAACGGCAGCTTCTCTTTAAGAAAATCGTTACTGATTTCTATTTTGATTTTTATGGCTGAATTTCCTCGAAAAAGGAACCTTTTTGAATGAAATATAAAGTGTTTATCATATAGTTTTATGGAAAATATAAAACGCCTTCCTATGGTTCTTGTAAATATGAGGAGATCCTTTGATAAATCATTGTTTTAAAAGGCTTACAGGTTTCCCACCCTTAAATGAAACCCTTTGCCTTCTCATAAGTTATGTATTTTAGATTTTATTACGATTCAATTCAGAGATTTACCGCCCTGCACTTTGTGCCCACTCGTTCTCCTCCTCCTCCTTCTCTGCTCTCTGGTCTCCTCTTCCTCACATAAATAGATTCTACAACTAAATAAGGATATATCCTAGAGTCTAAGTCTACTTTTTAGCTTTAGCATTGCCATTGTTAGTCATATTGCACTCGGCATCCGCCGCCTCCGTCTCCTTGCTACTGCTCGCCTCGCTGGCCTCCTGCTCCTTGACTGCCATCTTCTGGAAGTCACAGTCAATGATCCTCTTGCGCTTGCGCAGCGGTCGACTGCACTCGGCGGCCGCCTCTTTGGTTTGGATTAGGGTTCGCTTCGTCTGCAGCCGCGTGATCTTCAGCTTGGGCAGTTTCTGGCTGTCCACCTCGGGATCGGAGTGTGGTGAGTCGCGCACGATGCAGTGCGTTTCCAGCGAGGAGGACGACGACTCGGGCGAGACGGAAGACGGCGATGCGGGCGTGTTGTCTATATCTGGATTTGTCTTTGGTATGGATTCCTCCTTCTCCTGTTCCTCGTTCTGTTCCTTGTCCGATGACTTGTCATCTTGGGGCTCCGGCGGGGCCACCTCCTCCTCCCCCTCCTGCTCCTCCTGCTTCTCCAGCTCCAGTTCCTGCTCGCTCTTTGGCTTGCTGCTGCAGTCCAGCGGCTGTGGTTGCTCTGTCTCACCTTGGTTTGCCTCCTCCTCTCTCCTGGACGACGCTGCCCGCTCCTCATCGAAGCGTTTCCTCTGCTCGGGCGTCAGGTGGGCCTTGTAAAAGTCCATCATGGGCAGAGGCACGGGTATGGGTATGGGCAGAGGTATGATGATGGGATAAGGTACCATCACTGTCACAGGAGGCACTCCCCCGAGCAAGGCTCCCAGCTCTGGCATTTGCGGAGGAAGTGGTGGCCCAAAGTGCGGCGCAAATCCCCTGGGCATCATGCCATGCGGCGGTGGTGGCAGGAAATGATGCGGCGGCGGTGGCGGACGACCCACAAAGGGATGGCCATGGCCCATGGGCACTCCATTCGAGGGCGTGGCAAAATAGCTAGCCGGAATGGCGGTCGGTCCACGGGGCAGAGCTTGGGGAGGCGGCACCGCAGGAGGAGCCTGCTGTTGCTGCTGCTGCTGCTGCTGTGGCGACTCCTGAATATTTGGCATGGGCGAGATGGGAGGCAGGGGAACACTGGAGCCGGCAAAGTCAGCGGTTAGGGTTGGAGGAGCCTGCTGCTGTTGCTGCTGCTGCTGCTGTTTCTGCAGCAAACTGGCCACCGTTTCCGAGCCCGACGACGAGGAGAGACCGCGATGCTGACGCTTCCTGCGTCCCAATTTGGAGCCCAACTGTCGCTGGAGCGGTGGTGGCGGTGGCGGAGGAGCCACGGCTGGCACAGGACTTTTCTGAGCCAGCAACTTGGAGACTGGCGCCACTGAGATCAGGGGTTTGCTGATGGGATGATGACTAGGCGGCGCCGACGACGGCGGCGGCGGCGATGAGTCCGTAGCCCGAATGGAAGAAGCCGCCTGTGGCGGACCCGGCGACACCGACAACGTGGAGGCGGGCGAGGCCGACCGGCTGCGGCAGTTGCGCAGCCACAGATCCGGCGTTATCAGGCCAGCCTCGCTGCCCGGATCCAGGACCTGATCGCGCAGATGCGGATGCAGGTCCAGGTGCGTCTGCGTTTCGTGGCAGAAGATCTGCATCTTGTACTGGTTGAGACACTTCTCCGAGCAGAACTGCAGCTGGGAGGCGCCGTCCTGGAAGTCCACGTAGCTCACAGCATGCCGGACGTGCTTGCACCAGTCGCAGGTCTTGGCCTTCTTGAAGGATGCCCGCCGGCTCTGGGCGAAGCAGGATTCGGAGCAGTAGCGGGGTCCGTCGCTGCTGGTCAGGTAATCCGGCGCATTCTCGGCAATGGGGCGATGGCACCAGCAGCAGTTGCTAAAGTCTGTGGAAGAGTGGGGAAATGGGAGAAAGGATATCTTTAGTAATTAGGAAAAAAGGAATATTAAACTTGGAATAAACTATACAAATTTTAATTTATAAAGACATCTAAATAATATAATAAAATATTTCTAAAGGGATATACAAATTGGTTACGTATGACAGTCATGTAACCTTTTTTATATTTTTGTATATTTATTTTTTTTATATTTTAGTCCAAAGCTGAAAAATTAATGAAGAACTCATTTCCGACCCTATAAATCATATATATTCTTGATCAGCATCAACAGCCGAATCGATCTGGCATGGCAATAGAAAAAAAAATTTTTTTCAATTTTTTCAAAATTTTATAAGGGGTTACATTATAAAAATTGTCAAAAATTGGAAAAAATTTTAATTTTTAAAATTTTTATAATCCATACGCAGTTTTTTTAAGCTAATAAAAACAAACTCAGCAAAGGTTTCCGAATCGAAATTAAAGCATTTTTGGCCAAGTTATGAATGATTTGCGGCATACTAAATCCGGATTTCCAAACCCAGTTTCATATTTCCCTAAATATTAAATATTTAACCAGTTTCCTTAACTAACTTTTAGTATTCAACTTTTTTTTCCTATTAAATTTCTATAAACTTAATAAAATCTCTTCAATTAAATTAGTACACTTCCAATCAAAATAAACAATTTAATTCTAATTCCCCGAATAAACACAGGATCCAAAAAATTGAAAATCAATTCCCTGCCAAAAAGAGCCATACAATTTTTCCCAGCTGCCGTACAAATTGAGCTTTTGGGATATCCAATTCCTAATATGGCCCCAGCCATTCCGCCTCCTGGTCCTCCTCTTCCGCCGCTACAGCCACAGCCATCGCCAACACATTTTGCCTGCCAGAATTTTGTAAACCATATTTTGGGTCTTAATGAATCCTGATATTCGATAATGCAGGAGGCATCGGAAAACTCCGGCCGGAGTTTTGATGGAAAGTTAGCAAAGTTTTCAACCTGTCTGTGCGGGCTACAAATGCACGTAATGATTGCCGTTGCTGGCGAGGATGAGGAGATGGGTTTCCGGCGGGGGCAATGCCGGAGCAGAAAAGTCGAGCTTATCGAATTGCCTTTCACAAAAGGCAAAACACTCGAAAACAAGCGGATGCTTTCATGGGACGAGAGGGATCAAGGGGTTTCCCAGGGATTCCTTGTTTCTTTGGGTTAGTTGGAAATTTTTGGATTTTGACTTTTGCTGTCCATTTTTTGCTGGGACTTGAGCTTAAAAAACTTATTGATGGTACCATGTAAATGCTGAAGGGAAGCCTCTTTAATGCGACCTTTATAAATAATTATTAAGAATTTAAATAAACATTAAAAATTCATATTTTCTTTTTACTTTTAATCTTAATTAAAGATTTCTTTACTCTGAATCTGTAGATCAAAGCCTCTAGAGCGGCACACTCACCTATTTTCTCCTCCGCATGCGGCACACCCGCTGTTTTCCCTATGGAAAGCGGACTCTTGGAGTCCTCCTCCCTTGAGCTCCGCGTATCATGATCCGAGGGCGTCGTTGTGGTGCTGCTGCAATTCTGCATTCCTGTCTTCCTGGCTCCTGCTCCCACTCCCCCTCCCGTTCCTGCTGCACTGGCTCCTCCTGCACCATTATTCTTGTTGCCACTGCTATTGCTGTTGTTATTGTTGAGATAGGCCGCCTCCAGAGCCCTGCTCCGCTTCCAGAGACTGCTCCGCTTCCGCTCCAGATGCTGCTGCTGCTGCTCCTGCTGGAGCTGTTGTTGGTGATGATGTTGCTGCTGCTGCTGCTGGTTGGCCACCGCTGCTGCGGCTGCACTCTGCAGCAGACGGGACGTCTTGGCGGTCAGATCCAGTCTGTCCACATCCACACCCTCGAATCCATACCAGCCGAGCAGCTCGTTCATGGTGTTGTGAGCGAATTCCTGGAATAAAAAGGGAAAAAGGCGGAAAAAACAGAAAGATGAGTACTCGAAAATATATATATATATATGTATGTATATGTATATATAGTATATAGGAATTGCTGACACAGTTCGTGGGGTTCGCATTACGACAATTGCCCGCCCAAGGGTCATTTGATATTCCAGGAGATCGAATCAGTAGCTTAAGACACTCTGGAAAATTAATCTAGGATTCTAAGAACATATATAACTTAAATATATAAAAATATCTTGTATTACTGAAGTTTTAATAATAAAAGTTAATTAAATATATCAAAAATAGAGTTTAAAAAGAAAACAAAAATTATACAGAGTCACTTGGGCCTTGAAAACTACAACGAACACAATTTTATACCGTCCATATTCAGTTTAAAAAATCTTTTTGCAAGATTAAAAATGTTGTAGCTTTATTTAAACACTTTTTTATGTTTCCTAGTGACTAATTATTAATTTTCCCTATTTTTACATACGTCTTTTCTTTCAAGTGTATTCCTTTCAAGTGGCAGCTGAAACTGTCTGAAATCCACAGCCAGGACACGACAGTTGACTTCATTGGGCCATAAAATTGTGGCCAACTACTGGTTTTAAGCCACCACCTGTTTTGACTAAACTAAAATGATGCATTATTAACTGCAACTTTCACTAATTATCCGTTGACCCCTGACCCAAGGTGACCAATTATACGGGGTCCTTATCTAACCGTATCAAAACTCGTTGCAGGCAGCACCAGTGTAATCGATAGCTCTGAGACGGGAAAAGCCAACGCATTGCAAGCAACACACAACACCTCACACACGCACTCCAGGCTTTTTTGACAGACATATCACTGTTCACACACAAGCATTTGGAGGAGGAGCAGGACCTGGAGAGCTTCATTACGGCCGGACTTGCACGGAGTCGGAGTCGGAGTGGGTGGCATTTGCATACTCCTGTGACAAAACCTGCAAGTCTCTTTCCCACTAAATCAACAATGATATCCAATACCCCTTCGAGTGTTTCGTTTTGCCTTTTTGTTGCCTTTTAAATTTAAGTCCAAGTCCAAGATGCAGCAAAGAGTTTTGCGGCTTTTGAAGTTTTTGGCATTCCTATTTTCATTCCCTTACCGAGGGAGATATATGTGTACATATGTATCGGCCTGGCGTTGCACACAAAAATTTCACACAAGGCATTGGAGGGGCTGGCACAGAACTGGGTATCAGGTTACATTGAAATACTTGAATTTTTCTGTGTTTCTGCTGCTGCAAGTCTTGGGAGGTAGGGACGGAGGCTAAAGGGTTTGAGTTGGGTAAAGTTAAGAACTATTTTTGGGTTTAATCTTTAAAAAAGAAGATACCAGTATTTCTTTTTTAGGTAATAATTAACAGAGATAATATAGATATAATATTACAATAAATCAAAGAAATCCCCCTTAAGTCTCACTCCAAACTGTTCCCATTTAAATATTCTCTGAGAACTGCCTTCTTCGGAATGCCCCATTACTCATACGCCATGTGGCCGGCACTTGCTTGACAAATTCGGTGGCTGGGCGTTGGTGTCCGATTCAAAGATTCAGGGGAAGCAGTAGTGGCGGCCACAAATCGGATCGCTCCACAATTACCCAACAGCGGTGGCCAGATGAATCATCGGCCAGTCAGTCATATTGCATCTATCACAGGCACTAGACAAACTGGATATCCCCGGCGACATCCGATACTGTTGGCAAATTAAGCGGTGCTGCCAACTTGCTGACAAATGCAAGTCGTCTAATCACTCGCCGTCTCTGTCATAGCCTCGCTCAGTCCCTCTCTTTCTTAAATACGTTTTTAGAGGCACTATTTTTGTACACTTGGAGTAATGTCCGGAAAATTATGAAGTTAAAAAATATAACTTAAAAAGAAAAAAAAACATTTATAAAGTTTGGGTTTTTTTTCGATTACAGATTTGAAATATATTTCTCAAATTTAAGAAATACTTTTTGATATGTGGAATATTTTTCCAGAAATAACTTCACTAGCGATTCAAAGAACAAGTAAAAAATATTACTACACAAACATTAAATTCAAATAACACTTAAAACAACCAAATTAGGTACTTCCCTTGATTAAAAATTAATTTAAAAGATATCTAAGATTATCATTTAAAATATTTTACACTGAATCTTAAGTTATATTTCAAGATAATTTTAAATTCACTATGATTTGAGACTAACTGCTTCATATTTTTTAAATGAATATTGATAACTTCCTTGAAACCATTTAGAAATTCTTTTAATTTACAGAAACTTAATTTTTTTACTTTACATGTTTCTATTAATTTTTTTTTCCAAGTGTTTAAACAACGCTCACACGCTCGCTTGGTTTATTTTCTCAAGTCGCGTATCGGTGACAATCGCATTCAGGTTTTCCGTTGTCTGACGCCGCTGCGAAAAGAGTATTAAAAATTCGCGCGATAAAATCTACGGACCTCAGCTGCCTCAGCGTATCAATTACACGCCTCAGGTGCGACCTCGTCCAGGTAAGCTGAGGTGAGGTGAGCCGACAGGGGATGATGAGAGGGGGCGAGGCAGGAGGAGGCCAAGAGGCAGTACGGCGACGCACGCTCGTCTCAAGTTCAGTATTTTGCAGTAACCGGAGGAACGCCTCGACCACTCGTTACCGCTCTGGCTCTCGCTCCGTCTCTCTCATTATCCCATGCGCCGTCTCTTTTCTTTTCTTTTTTTTTTTAGTATCATTTGTCTGTTAATTTATGTTCGGTTTTTAATTTCTGATTTGTGCGTTCGTTCAGTATTTCAGTTTTCTGCTGCCTGACACTGGCTCAACGGGTTGGTTGGCCGGAGGCAGCCAGGGGGATGCCGAAAAGGGGGCGGTGAAGTGGGGTCATTCACTGAGACAAAATAAACATAAATTGGGTGGTAATTAAATAGGCTTTTAGTTTTGGCTTGAAGTGATTTGTTTACAATTTATAATATATATGTTATCCCTAGAAAGATTGCGTTTTAATTAATTTTCTCTACTACTTTTAAGTTAAGTAAAAATAATATATTTTATTTTTTTAATTGGTAAAATATGGACACAATCATAAAAAATATTATCACCAAGTTTAGTATCTTTATCTCATATACATATACAGCTCTCTAAAGATTTTTGGGTTTATATATATATATATATATATTATATATATATATATTATATTAAAATAAAATAAAATTTGTTAATAATAATAAACCAATTAATAATGAAAACCATATGGTAAATTTATTGTTCTTAAAAAATACATATAAATCTAAACCCAAATTCCCATTCTTTTTCTCCCAGTGTATGCTGCGACATTCAAACTCGCGCCCATGCCTGAAATTCAACACCGAAATGCGAATAAAAATCAATTAATTAAAAACTGAAATTGTATGCCGCCTGTTGTTGTTGTTGTTGTTGCTGCTGATGGAGTTGGGATCTGGGGATCTGATTCTCTCTCCTGCTACATATAAATGTCTGTATGTAGAAAAGTGTGTATTAAGAAATATACAAACACACGCGTATAAGTTTACATTTCCAATTCGAATTTCCTTTTTCCCCGCCGCCGTCTACGTAGACGATCTGTATGGATACTTGGTTAGCTTTTCATTTCGCTTTTTCCGTAATTATTGCCCAAGAATCCAACGGATACATATGCATGCCATATACTCGTTCTGTTTCTGACTTTTCAGGTTTTTTCATTTTTTTTTTATATTTTCATTTTGCGAATTCTCAACTTACAAAAACATATCAGATTTTCGTTTTTATTATGAATCGTAATGAAGCGACTTGGCGAGTGCGAGAAGCGGCAAACTGAGAACTTTGGGGAAGTAGGTTCATTCTTTGTCTGGCTTTGGGGGAGCACTGGGAGAAATGGGGTATAGCAAGCTGGGAAATTGATCATAAATTACAGAAAAGTTGATCTCTCCTGAAAGTACTTCGAAAAGTTTTTTTCAAATTTATTTTATAAGCAAAATTGATCCCAAAAATTCCCCGATTTATTTCAAATATTACCAACTATCGACTCAATTTGATTTCCTTGTCCTGACCTACTTCCATGGCCAATCCAAGAAAGCTTATCCCGCACTGCAGTGGAGCCAGAGCCAGAACCATGGGGCTGAGCTCCTCCCCTCCCCACAAGTGGGACGGGGCATTAATACGCGTCTATGGTTACCGGCAAGGAAACCTAATAGAATAATGTAAAGTACACGACGATGGCAGTGCCAGAGCAACCGGCGACAACAGCCGAGATGCGGATACCCAGACCCAGACTGGGACGGGGTGGACAACGGCAACGGACACCCAATACGCTTATAATAACTCACCCTGAACCCAGTAAACCGAGCTGAGACTAAGGCGAACTAAAGCCGAGCTGCAACGGAGCACCCAGTGCTGGTGTCCGGACCGAAACCAATCCCTGGTTCCACTTCCAAGTCCCCAGCAGCAGCAGCACCGCCAGCGCCACCCCAAAAAGGAAATACTATATACTTTATATACGTATATATATGGTGATGTGTGTGTATGTATGTTGTTCATGCAGTACAATGGCAACAAATTCTAGAATTACGCTAGTTTTCTCAGACATACATATGGGTGTTTTTTTTTTGTTTCGTGAGTGTGTGTTGTTCGAGTGTCGAGAGCACAAAGTCAGTCGGTTTTTAGTTTGCTGTAATCGAATATCGATAGCTCAGGATTGAATGACGCGCGTCCTTCTTTTGAATTCTTACATGACATACTTGGCCTTTGGGGCTCTCGTTCTCTCTCAGTCTGAGCCACGAAATATACTATTTCATTCTAATGTACATCGGATATGGCTGGCACATTGCTCAGACGGAAAGATATGGGAGAGAAAAGAATAATTTTTAGGTACTAGGTATTATTTTTTAATTTATTTTATAAACTATATTAAATCAAAATTCCTATCCTATCTATATTCCCCCCTTTAAATATCCATCACTTTACCTGCTGCCAGTGTCAAGGCAAGAGGTTTATCCCCCAGGTCACCCATTCATCCATCCATCCATCCATCCTTCCATCCTTCCTCGTGGCCAACCTCCTCCCACATAGCCTTTTGGCCACTCTCGGGTTCGCTTTGGTAATGCTGGGCCATCAGCAGTGGCTCGAATTAATTTAACGCTATTTTAATTTGAGCTCCTGTGGGGCGGCGGATTGGTAGCACGTTGCATGCTGGCTGGATGCCACCTGCCGGCAGGTGGAGCACACAGGGTGCCTCATGTTACCTTGGCTTGGCACTACACAGGCCATCTCTCTCTCTCTCTCTCTGGGGTTCTCCTCTGGTGTTTTGTGTAGAATTTATCATATTCTATTTTGTTTGTAACCCAATCGTCGGCGCTGTTATTAAAGTTCTGCTGCTGTGGCGACATTTGAGCTAAGCCCTCGCACACTATTTCCCAACTTTCAGACCCTCCTCCCCGGGCCCCCGCATAGCCAGAGCTGGGGCCCCCTCTGTGGCCCTGAGTGGCTGCCTGACGGGCTAACGCTGTCATTGTGTCATATGGCCCCTCGCAGTCTCCCCCGATCCATGTTTGTATTATACACATATACATATACATATATATATTGCTAAGCGAGTGTGTGAGTGTAATCCAATACGGAATGCTCGGAACCCTGGCCATGTTCGTTAGAGTCTGCCATCACTTAAGACCGTTGGCGCTTTTAATATTAGGTGACTCTGCATCAATGGCCAAGGGTTTGGCCCAGAAGGTGTAATAAGTTTAGGTATAGTTGCACTTAATCGGGAAATATTTAAGGTGATAAATTAAAGAGTAGTTATAATACTATTTTAAAATTTTTTTTAACTAAATTTAAATTATTATTTGGGGTATTTCAAAGAAAAAATGCTTACAGAAAAAGAAGGCAGCAAGAATTTAATTAAAAATGTATAACTATGTATAGCTTATTATATTTTAAGACATATTTTAGTTTAGGCTTTTTATTTGTTAAATAAAATATAGGTGAAAAATATTTTTAAGGCTTCAAAAAAATATTTCTAATTTAAAGAATTTTACAACACAGAAAGAGAAGTAGTCATTTCCGACCCTATAAATCATATATATTCTTGATCAGCATTGCAAGGCGATTCGATCTAGATAATATTTGGGAGAAAAATTTTTTTATAAAATTTTTCAAAATTTTTTAAGGGGTTACATCATTAAAATTTGCAAAAATTAAAAAAAAAATTTTAGATTTTTAATTTTCAATTCAGTTTGCTGATTTGTTAGCCTGATAAAAACTAGCATAGAAATGCTTTCCGAATCAAAATTGAATCATTTTTGACCAAGTTATGATCGATTGTCTAGCACAAAAGTACAAACTTCAGCATCCCAAAGTTAAATTCTTTTCTTAATTTAATTAAGAGAAGATTTTGCTTTGGAAATTTTAAAAGAACACCTTTATTTCTTTTATAAAATTTAAACGAATCCTGTTTCTTTCCTTTTTATCACTTTTAAATAGCCAAAAAACCTCTAGTTCATAATTAATTCCCATTCGATTTCACACCAAAAACACCTCAAGAACCCACTACAACGCATTGTTTCCTATTTTATCCCTTTAAATAGCCAAAAAACCTCTAGTTTATAATAAATTCCCATTCAATTTCTCACCAAAAACACCTCAAGAACCCACTACAACGCATTGTTTACCAGTTTGTTCTTCACACACCGCCTACACACAGAGTTATTGATTTCAGTTATTGATGATATGGCCTTCCGCACACTGGTTCACCTCTTCCAGCTCCCTGGCATATCCCTTTCTCCAGCTATTTTCCCAGGATAATGCCCACAATGTAGTGTGTGCCTCAAAGACATACTTCGCGTATATATATATATGGCTCAGACCCAGCCTCAGCTTTTGGCTTGACATCGGTCGCTGCAAAGCGGAAAACCTTGAAGGATATCGCCTTACCACAGTCCTATCATATTGCACCCATGGAGAGAGCTCCTGTTCCCGTTCCCTGTACCCTGCTTCCCACCTCCCCATTATTGTTGTTGTTTAATTACGCTGTGTGTTTTCGGCTTGCCTTTCGGGGCCATTAAATATAAAAATTTGTCCTGTCTTTTGGGTGTCTCGGCGACAGAGACAGGACTGTCTCTGCAGCAAATGCAGCTTGTAATTATGGATACAAAAAAATGTATATATATATATATACTTGTATAAACTGAAAACGAAGCCGAAACTGGGTGAGGTAAGCGTAAGCGAAAAACGAAGGTATGAATTACAATGTTTTTAATTGATATTTTTAGTCGGCAAAGTGTTGCATACTCAAAGGATGTTGGAGAGCCTGAATGAAAGAGTATCAGACGAGGGAAGAAAGTGAGTACGAAAAAAGGATAGTAATTAGGATGGGAATGTTTATAGGGAAGGGAAACATTAAAGGATGTTTGGGTGTAAAAAATATTGCACTTAATATTATTTAGGAAGGGAAAATACAATATTGCACTCAATATAATATCTAGAACATTGTAAACATTAATATAGATGATACCGAAATTTAAAATATAGATAAATGACTCATTATTTATTTGTAGAAAATATTATTAAATGTCTATTACTATAATAAAAATAGGAAAGCTTAAATTAAGAATAAACAAAAAACAAAACAAAGCAGAGAGCATAAGAAAATATTGCTAAGCAAATGTTGCTAGGAACATGTTGGTGTTTTTCAAGCTCTTAAGTCCCCTTAACAACTCCCTTGTTTATTAACCCATAGCACTCAATTTTTCTTCATTTATTTATTAAACTTAAACTTTATAATCATAACCTTTTCTTACAGAAATCTCTATTAGAAAACCACTGCCCTCGCATTACAAACTTGCAATCACATTACAAACAGCTCACGACAGACATAAATAACCGTGTACAGATATTCATATATAATCCCACGTTTAGCTAGAAAACCAGTCGACAACCTCAGCGGATACTCGGTTCCCAAGATCCCCTGCCCCACCAACAGCTCACTCTATCTCTCATTCATTATAATAATTTTTGGTTTTTGCAGTTGCCTTTGTTTTTGTTTTTGTTTCCACCACCGACAATAAGTATCATTGCGCTCAACTGCAAGTCAACGGCTATAATTTCAATTCAACGATCGGGTTACACGTGCTGCAAAAATGTTGCTGTGGACAATTTATCTGCATGCCGCATGCCGCCTCTCTCTCTGGTGGCATTAAATTAATTTCAGCTCAGGAAAGGAGAGCGAATCGGACTCGCTCACTCGTTAAAATGATTATAAAAATGTATCAATATAAAATTACCGGCAAGTAGCCGCTCGCTCCACTCCACTCACAAACCGAATGCGATTCGGAATCGGCAAAAGGAATCTCCCCGGCGAAACAAAGTTGCCCGGAATTTCAGCCAGCATTTTGTGGGGGAGAGGTTGGAATGGAATTGTTGCATAAACATTTTCCAAACAAAACTGCAAAGCGGCAAAGCTGCAGAAAACTGCAAGTTGAAACCTCTTTCGGTTCGGCAGCAGCAGCAGCAACAGCAGCAGCAGCGAGCAGACTTTTAGAATCCGATTCTCTGATTTCAATGCTTAGTTGGAAATGCTCGGTTTCGGCTTGTAAATGGAAACTAATTATGTGCAACATGCGGTTCCTGAAAAATGTACATATTTCTAGGGGGGTTCGTTAAAGACGAAAACGAATAATACAATTATAGTTGGCATTACCATTTCGTTCGGAAGGAGCAGGTTTACAACTGCTAACCAGTGAAAGTGATAGCTTGCTGGGCATATTTTAACCAGGGAAATCCTTGATTGGATATCCCATTTAATGGCTGATATTCTTTTACCTCTCTCTAGAAATATATATATTTTTCAAGTGGGTGTTATTCACCTTTTCCTCATCATTTTCTAAACAAGCAAAAAAATAATAATAACTCAGCGTATACTTATGAGCAATTTCGCAGCAGCAAAAAGTATTTTTGCCAAGAACAAATATCTTGCTTATTTATAATGCTTTATACTTTGTCTGCATCCTTGTTATTGAATACTCGGCGAAATAATATGCAGACAGCGGGTAATTAATTATAAAGCCCACTGTGTGGGTGTGTGTTGTGTGTTCATTGACAAGAATCTGGCACTCACCTTTATCTCATCGCTGGGCAGTTCCTTTTTGATCTGAACGGAGGCGGGCACCACACTGGAGGCTCCCATGTTGGCATCTCGCGAGCTGGAGGGTGACGTCTTGGCGGACATTTTGGCTGGTTTTCCGGGGAGTTTATTTTTCTCTCCTTTTTTTTTTGGGTGGGAAAAGCTGTAATACAAGTGGAAAGATAGGGGTTAGAAGGATGTCTAGGAAAGTATGTTTGAAGTATTATTATTTATTGATCATTTAGCTTATTTTTCAGAGAGAAATAATGTGTAAAAAATAACAAAAGTATTTTATTTACTCTTTCATATAATTTTTAATAAATTATATATTTATATATAAAAAATATTAATATTTTAAGAAGAAGAATTAATCAAAGATCTTTGCCTCAAAGAAATAAAACAAAACCATATCTGTAGATTTAAATTATTAATTAAATATAATTGGCTTCGTCGATAATATTTTAATAAACATAAAAATTAACATTAAATATACAAAAAAAGTTGTGTCATAAAATCTACAACTTCATAAAAAATTTGGATATTTTATTTTTAAACCTATCAAATAATAACATAATATAAAATAAAAATAAGAAAACTTATTCAAATAAAAACAAAATAAAAAAAAATTCTTATAAAGCTTTTATAAGTATTTTTTAGTCCCCTTAATCTATTGTTTCTCATTGTATCCACCAGATACTTTTCTAAGTAGCTCGTATCTCGTAGCTGCTAGTTTTATTTGGGCTCTATATATAGCTAACCAAGTCATTGATCTTGCAACTGTAAACAAACTGAACTTTGGCAACATCAATCACTGGATTTTCGGTGGCTCCCTCTAATTAATTAATTACAACAGATCACGGTTTTGGATACTTTGTAGGCTTTTTTCTGGTTCTCGGTTTTCCGATTCTTCTCGGTTTGTACGCTTTGCTGGCTGCTTCGCATCCATTGGATACGCGGATACGCATGTGAGGAGGATGAGGAGGAGGAGGAGGAGGAGTATGAAGAGGAGGAGCAGCACGGCGGACGCGATATATTTATACACCTCGGGCCTCGCCTGAGTATCTGTGCTCGCTGCGAGCGTGTTCAGTTCGCTTGGCGCGCACTTTGGTGTCTTGTAATTCAATACCCCCGCCGCCCCGAGAGCCACCACTAGCACCTAACATATCGCATAACACCAGAGTACAAATTCGAATTCAGATACCTATATACATCACTTGGGATGTTTCAGAATAAAATCTAAGTGAAATAAGAATTTTAGATAAAGTTCTGGGAAGTTTTTTGCATTACAAACTATATAAAAACTCTATTTTCAATATCTAGAACCACTCAATCATCACAAAAACAATTCAAGATCATTTTAAGTAGCGCCATTGTTCACATTTAATGCGTTCATTCCTCGTTCCATATCTTTCGGGCCATATATCTACGGCCCGATCTTCATCATCATCTCTGATTGCCCATTAAAAACATTTCACTTGTTCTTTCGCCTTGGTTTCGTTTCATTTTTCTTTTTATACACTTTCTCATTATGCCTTTGTTTTGTTTTCTTTTTTCTGAGTGTGTGTGTTTTTTTTTTTAAATACAAATATTTCGAAAAACATTTCAATTTCCATTTCGGAAAACGAACTGCAAGTCAAAGGAAATACATGAAATTTCAGCATTATCATTTCTCGAGGATTTTCTCGTGTGAGGTACAAAATTTTCCAATGCAACGTGTGGGAAAGCAAATATATATTATCCAAAAATAGCCAGATATTTTCAACATTATAAGTATATTTTCTTTTTTAATAGTGTGTGTGTGTGTGTGTGTGTGTGTGTGTTCTCTCACTCACAATATTGGCCTTTCTGCTTTCGCACGCTCTTTCAGCCTCGATTTCTGGCTGCCGCTGCTGCTGTGTTTTCTTTGGATGGATTTTCAGGGAAACTCATGCACCGTGCTCATTTTCTTTCTTTATTGCATTTCGTTTTCACTTTCACACATGCACACTGGCACCGCCGCACACACAGCACAGGTTCGAAATAATCCCGATTCGGATTCACAGATATTTTTCAAAACACTCGCCGGCGCTGAGCGAAGCAACGGAAAACGACGACGTCCACACGCGTCCGCGTTTCATGAACATTTGAGGCCCAAGTCCGCTGGCATGTGGATTTTACTCGCTTTTCTGCTTGCTGGCTGCCTGCTTCGGTGCTCTGCTGCTGCTGTTGCTGCTGCTGCTGCTGCTGCTGCTGCTGCTGCGGCTGTGCTGTGTTGCCTTCGGTCGTCGTCATCGTTGTGGCGCAGATGACGATGACGTAGTGCCACCACCCCCTACAAAGTACCCCAAACAGCGCCCACTTGGAAAAAAGTTGAGTGTGAATAGTGATTGGAACTGAATAATATTCTAACTTAACTGTTATATTATTTATAACTCTGTTAAAAGTTAAAATGAACTCTGGCAATTATAAATCCTTTGCAAATGTGTCTTTAAGTATTCTGTAATATGTTTAAATATTTTGTAAACGGTATTTTAAACATTTTTTTAATGTGGCACAAGCTCGATACGTTTTCGATGCGGTTTTATAATATAAATTCAACTTTAAATCGATTAAATGTAAAATTTTGACAGCTGTAAAGATATTTATACGCAGGACATGAAAAATAACCTTCTTTAAAATAAGGATTGATGTTATTTTTATAGATTCAACGATTTCTAACTTCAGGAAGCCGAAATTTTTATATCCTTTCAGTTTGCAATCCTTCATAACTAAGCCAAAAATGCTCCCATTTCAATTCGGTAAGCGTTTCTATGCTAGTTTTTATTAGGCTAAAATATCTGCATACTTAATTTAAAATGTTAAAAATAAAAATGTATGGTTGAATTTTTGTCAATTTTGACGATTTAACCCCTTATAAAATTTTGAAAAAATCGAGTAAAAATTTTTTCTCCCCAAACAATGCTAGTTCGACTCGGCTGCTGATGCTGATCAAGAATATATATGATTTATAGGGTCGGAAACGATTCCATCACTGCGTTTTACGCTTTTGACCCTAAAAGAGTCCAAAAATTTATATATTTAGCTTTTTTTTAATTTATACAAATATTCAAAAATTTTATATTGCATTATAGAGTCAAATTTTTAGGAAAAACTTTTAAATACTTTCAAGTTTTTTCAATTATAATTTTATAAAACTTAGTAGTAGTAGTCTTTTCTCCCAGTGCAATGACACAAGAGAATGGCGCAGACGCTGGCATCTTCTCTGGCGGATGAAAACGAAATCGAAATTGCATTCGACTGCAACGCGCGCGCGATTCTTTTGCATAATTTGAGAAAATATAATAAAAAGTACGAGCATTGGCCAGTTAAAAATAAATAAATCCGCTTCACCTGCCTTCGTTTTGTGTTGCTCCCTCTGCTCCCTCCTCGATATTTATGTTGTGTCCAATTTTTGTTTTAATTTGCACAAAATACTTGTGCCGGCGGAGACAAACGCACTTGGGCCGAGATCAGAGAGACTGTTCGGCGTAATTAATGGGGGGCAACTTAAGTAATGCGAGGAGAAAATGCATTCTGACAGCCAGAAAGGTCGCTTTCTGGGTAAATGTATCGAAAATAGGAGGAAAATATATCTTCCAAATTGATTATCGTATCCTATTAAATGGGTTTTGTCGGCGACATTTTAATATCTTGTTTCGTAAAAGCATGACCAATATTTAGGATATTTTTGGAATATTTGAGAAGGTAGAAAATATATGGGAAAATTTTTTAGTTGTATTATTTTTATTATTTTTTCTAATTTGATTGATTTATTTTATAAAGGTAAGTAGTGCTGTTTTAAATCAAGGTTTTATAATCCCCCTAGATGTAGGTTCCTATATAATTATTTATTTATCTGTTACAATGTTGTTGTGTATAATTTATTATCACAACAATGTCGCATAATTGACACATTGATAAAGGTATCACATCGAATTAAGATAAATTTTGTATTATTTAATATAAACAATACAAATTTAAATCTAAAATATCAACACTCTTTAATAGAAAATATTCTAAAAAAAAATTATATACATATTGTTACTATTTGAAGTGATTTTGAACAAATATATAATTTTAAATTGATTTTGTCTAATATTTTCCTATAGAAACTACCACAGATAAAACTTTCCTGAGGGCTTTCTCATCTTCTCCTACAAATGCATTAATTTCTATTATTTAATTTCAATTAGATCACACCTTTTAGGGCCCAGCTGTTGGCCAACACAATTGTCGGTAACTGGACAAGACCAAGGCACTGGCACTGACACTGTCACTAACACTGGCTCCTATACCAAACTCGGTAAAAACAGTTGGCAATCAGCAGGGAACCAAAGATATTGAGGTCTATAAAATAATACCCGGTGCTTGGGGGAGAACTTACCACTAGCCGACGCCCAGCACCAGCTAAGCAGCTATCAGTAGTTAGTGCCAGTCCCTTCTGCACGTAAATCTAACCTGAGAAATCGCGAAATGGCTGAGAAACAATTGAGTCGCCTAAGTGGAACCTCATAATGACCAGGGGATGATCGCGAGGAGAAGCAGCTGGCGTGTCAATCAAAGCCCAGAGAGGGGGCAGCGGCGAATAAACAAACAATGTACTCATATAGATAAATGTACCATTTAATGCCCACGAATTTAATTTAAATTGAACCAGAGCCAGATAAAGATTTAGTGTTGGATGTCAGTCGGTTCGTTCCTTCGTTCCCACGCGTCCGCATCGCGCATAGAAACATGAGTTTTGGTTAAGACATTCGGTACAATTCATTTATTTTATTTGTGCAACTGACTCATTAGTGACAGTTGATGAAAAATGCAATTTAAACATTAATTGCCGTTGACTTTCGGCATCCACTTTTGTTTTTCTACGATAATTTATCTATTATCTCTTGAAGGATCAGAAGAAAAAACTATTTACAATATTCTAATCATTTTGATTTCATCAACAAAGTTAATGAGCTTTTTAAAAATATTGTAGGCCGTTAAAAATAGATTTTCAAATCGAAGACAATGTAGTAAAATGACGTCGGGGACTGAATGTACATTTATTATTTCAAATAGTGTCCTGAAATTTATATAATTTTCTACTTTAATATCCCGCAAGTGTTTCTACATAAAATGGATTAAATAATAAAAGTTTTTTGTATAAGAACTGTTCAATTTCTATAAATTCCTATATTTATATCCCAACAAGTGTTTCTATATATAACACTTTAATTTATACTGTTTATAAAAAAAACCAATTTATTAGAAATTATAAACAACTTAAGAGGGAAAATTATGTCCTTTATATAAATATGTATATTATTAATGTTATTATTTAAGTGTGTTTCAAGAATAATGTTTTATAAAAAGTAACCGATTTTATTTCCTTATCATTCTATCGCTTTACGAGTGCCAACACTAGAAAAATAAGCTCATCACTAAAAGCTCAACAGCTGGTAAACAGCTGTTCTTGTTTTGGTTTCATTGATTACAAGAGAATATTTTTTAAATGTAAAGAAACTAGAATAAAAGACTGTTTTTAATTAATTTAAATATAATTAACGAGCCTAATTAATCCATGGAAAGCTGAGATGTCCAAATTACCAAAGGCAGCTCTGAGCTTGAAGCAGGTAAGTGTATTTTAAAGAGTTTCTTTTATATAAAATATATTTAATTTGCACTCACCCCTAGTTCATGCTGCGCCAGGAAGTCCTGAAGCTCTACCGGGACATCTTCCGCACCATTCGCCAGGTGCCCGACAAAAACAGTCAGGTTGAGCTGCGTTCCTGGGCTCGCCATGACTTCCAAACGAATCGCAACCAAAGCGACGAGGTGGCCATCAAGATGCTCATCCAGCATGGCAGGCGCAGCCTGACCGAACTCCGTACTAGCCTCCAGTTGAGCGGAGTGAGCGAGGAAAAGTAGAAAGCGATACAACTCCAAGTTTAGCTTAATTTTTGATATTATTTTGAGCTCGACAACCGGTACGAAAAAATAAATACGAGTTATGACTAACGACTAATCTTTGAGTTTGAGGTGCTACAATTCGCTGTGTGTTTGTGTGTTTTTTTTTTTTGGAGGTGAAATAGCAGTCTAGCATCTTAGCAGGGAGTTGGACTCCCATCCTTTCATCCATCCATCCATCTATCTAAAGCAGCGGTCGCAGAAAGCTTAGCCAGGCCACCTTTAGCAGCGCCAGTCCAAAGAGCAGGGTGCCCACACTGTTGATGATCACTGAGATGAGGTCCCTTTTCGCATGCTGATCCACCCGTCCCACCAGAAAGCTGTGTATCACGGTGCTGGTGATGTGGGCGCCATCGAAGCCAAAGCAGGGAATGGCATTGATCAGGGCCAGGCCGATGCTGAAGACCACATTGTACTTGAGCAGCAGCAGCCAGGCATCCGGCCAGGCGGCCTTCAGGAAGGAGTGGCGCGGCACAAAGGCCGAGATGCCCACCGTGCGGGTGACATCCGAGGGATGGCCCACATAGATGACAGGCGGCAGCTTCTCGCCATCAAAGTTCTGACGCTTGAACGTCATTATGGCAGTTATATTCCGCATCAGCGGACGCAGGCAGAAGCCTTCGGAGCAGACACCCGAGGAGCAGTGCTCCGTCACCTCCTCCAGGGTGCGGCGAACATTCAGGCAGACGTGCTGGGGCAGCTCCACGGGCACATCGCCATTGGCATCCTCCACCACCTCGAAGCAGCTGACATTCGGATTCAGCTCGTCGCAGCACTGTAGCTGCCCGTCGATGCTGTGATGGGAAATGGCGCTGCTCTCGTCGTTCAGCTGCACAAAGTCCGCGCTGACACAGTAGCCCGGCTTGAGCTTCAGCGTATTCTGCAGGCAGGTCACCCAGCTCTCCTCGCTCGTTACCGGACAGCCATTAACCTGGGTTATTTGGTCGTCCAGCTGCAGGCCACGTTCGCCACGCAATGGCGACTTTCTCGTCAGCTCCGTGACCACCACATGCTCGTTGTAGGCGTACAAGGGTGACATAGTGATGCCCACCGTTGAGATGAGCAGGTAGCACACGCCGGCGAACACAAAGTTGTGCCAGATGCCAGCGCAGAGGACGCGCAGCTTACGGAACCAGCGCAGGCCATTCAAGTGATCATTGGAGAGCTCCGTGTAGGCCAAGGGCAGGCAAAAGAAGAACTGGAATGGGGCAAGTAGGGATCATTAAGGATCATAGTTACTAACCCTTGTTACTTACCTTTATTCCAAACCCTGTGACGGGCACGTCTTCCATCACAGCTGCCAGAGCATGGCCCATCTCGTGAACCACCAAGCACAGCACCAGCGTGGTGATGTAGTAGCCAATCTCCTCCAGCGGCAGATTAACGCCCGGTAGCAGTATCTCCAGCTGCACAGGCACGCCGCCACCCGAGGGCGAGGACATAGCTGAGCCATCTGCCTCGCCACTGCTAAAGATGGTCACGATGAGCAGGATGAGGCCGATGGGCAGCAACGAGAAGGTCACCAGCACACCCACATTGAAGCTGGTGATCATGACGCGGCGGGTGCAGCTATTCCCCGCCGATCCCCAACGGAGCAGGGCCCGATTGAAGGCGCTCGTGTGCCAGTGGAGGCTCATGAAGTTGACGCTCACCCCGGTATTCTGGAGGAAGGCATCGTACGGGTAGTGCATGCAGCTCTGCAGGATCAAGCCAGACATTATTTTAAGTACATAAATTTGGTGTTACTGAAGCGCACTCACCTTGAAGAAGCGATCGAAAAAGTACAAAATGCCATAGAACGATGACAACACCACGAAGAACACCACGGGATCCATACTGGGGTTATGCGATGTTTAGTCTTTACGAGTTCATTGGAGGTACATAGGTTGTCCAGGGGCTCGCTCAGATCCTGATGCTGAGTCCCGGCTGCTCAATATTTTGCCGAATTCCGTATTTACTTCTTTGGACGCCGTCCAGCAGCCAAAAGCTTTTTACGTTGACGTTTGCCAACACTGTTGGCGGCGTTTACCAGCCCTGCAACGATGTGTCGATAAGTTGCCGCCCTAGCAATCGATATTCAAAATAAAAACAAAATAACTTCCTTTTGTTTCTTGCCAACATAAAATTATTATAAAATATAGACAAAACCGATAAGTTTTAATGAAACGACATGGCGGATGGACAGGAATTCAGATACAAACGACTGCTGCCCTCGTGCAATGTAGTGGTCACCATTATGGCCTGCTTCTCCTTTTTATCGGGACTCTTGGCCGCCTACCTTTTTGTAACCATCAAAAAGGGGCTTTCGGATGCGGTGACTATAGTCTGGGCCACTGCGGCGGCGGTCTATTCTTTTGTCTCGCTACTGCTCATCATCGGCGTGTGGAGGGTACAAACTTGAGCTTCTCCTGCCGATTCCTAACACCTGCCATGCTCCTCCTTGCAGCTCGTCAAGGCCCTGGTGTACCTCTACATGGCCATGATTATCGTGTCCATTGCCGTCTACACGGAAATCCTTATGTGGCTGTGGAAAAGTCTGCCTGCAGCCGTCTTTGCTGCGGTAGTCATTACCTTCATATTTTTGGGACTGGCTCTGAACATAGCCAAAATCATTTCAGAAAAACGGAGGCGGCTCAACCTTGATCTTGGAGATTCAGGCTAGAAATAGACATTTTTCAGTTTAGAAACTCATATAAATGTCGCAATAAAGGTGCATATTTTAGAAGATTTTGTCATAACTACTTTGATTTAAAAAACCATAATAAAGCCACATGATTTCGTTAATACTCACCACCGAAAAAAAGGTTCATTCATCAGCTGTTTCATTTGGGGGAATGGGGCGGAGGGCCTCCTTGTGAAGGCAACAAGCGGCCAAAAATGCTTAGCAAAACAAAACGAATGAAAGGCCAAAACAGCAGGAAGAGCGAACCTCTTTCGCTGGCCTTTCCTAACCCCCAGGTCCGAGGAAAAAACTCACCTCCACCTCGACTCGGGTCGTCGTGTTGGTATTTCCCCCTCAACAAACGAAAGGATATAAAAATCGGCAGTTCAGTCGAGAGTCTGAGCAGTAGCTGAACGGACGCCACCGCCAAAAAGAAACGAAAAATCAAGTGAAAAGTCCTAACGGAAACAGGGTTTTGCAGCAAGGGTTTTTCCCACAACACAAAGACGTCGCTCAGCCAGACATAAGACGTTATTTCGGCAAGTCCCTATAGGATCTATAGCCCTCGTGGTGTTCGCTAAGCCTGATACCAGAGACTTCAGCCAGGATCTCGCCAGTATCGATTTGTTCCAAAAACTGCATATTTCCACACACACACACACGCACACTCGCTGGCTGACAGTGCGCTTGTGCTGCCAACGGAAAAGGAAACGAGGGACGAGACAAGGAAGCGGAAGCGGAAACAGCTGCTGCCTAAACAAAGGGGAACAAAAGAAAGCCAAAAAGCTAAAACTACTATCAATGGGCATCATGACGCCACAACAGCAACAGCAGCCAGGATCTCACCCTTGAGCAAAAGCCTTACAAGTTCACACCAGCAGCATCCCTCCTTTATCGTGTGCAAAAGGAGCAGCGAATTCAAACAAAGACGAATCCCACTTTCGAAAGGGTTTCAAGTGCCAAGTTGAGGAGCGGCAGAGCCGCAGAATTGCTAGGAAAACTGGGCCAACCGGTGAGGGCCCGCGCTCGTCAGCTCTTCAGGATTTCCAGGAGCCAAACCAGAGGCAACCCAATGCATTTGGGTGCACAACAACAACGCCCCAAGCAACAACAACAACAGCGCGAGCAACAAGAGAAACATCAGAGGCGTTTTACGTTCAGTAAAGGACGCCAATGTCGTCCCTACAGCGTGACTGGCATTTACAGGTGAGTTTAGAGTAGGAGTAGTAGCGTAGAGCAGCCTCCGTCCGACATCCTTCGGGAAGGTCAAGAAACGCTCATACCCCATCCCTCTGAGATGCTGCCAGCAGTTTAGGGGGAGTGGGCCAATGGCAAACATATTGAGGCAGTTTGAGGTCTGCCTTCTCTTCTCTTTTTGGTGAGCATGCGCAGAGAGTGCTTTAATCAGCGTTACGAGTAGGTAAACATCGTGAAAGCCATGCGAGAATGGGTCAACGTCACAGCCAGCACATATGGCTGCAGCTGCATCATCCATCACAGGCGTTATCAAAGGCGGACAGGGAAAAGTAAACAAAGACAAAGGCTAACCCTGAAATAAAGAAGGTGGCCATCACAGTTTATGTTTATTTAAGAGCAGGGAAATAAACTGAAGAAAAGGTCACTGCCTTGACAGGATAAGGAAACTGAATTTTAAGTGTATGTTTAAATAACTTTATAGTTTTCTAAGCTTAAAAGAAGCTTGTATTTTTTCATTTTCCTTTTCTTAGCTTGCCCTTTTCTTAATCAAATAGTGAAAGGATGTAGCTTAGCCCAGAAAGACATTTTTTAATCCAGGAATTTAGATTTATAAACAAGAAAAATTCAGAATAATATACTGACAAATATATAGTCATCAAGACTATAGGGAAAATATTGTAAATTTGGTTGAATCAAATTTTTTAATAAGGAAAAAGTTCTCTGTTACATTATCTTAAATAATACTTTATTTCGTAGTCTCCTTCTTTAATTATTTTTGATTTGATATATCAAAGAAAAAATTTAAATTTATCACAACTAAAAATAACGAGTTTTATATTGGGTTTCGCTTTAAATAATATATACAAAATTTGTACATTAATTTTATTAATTTCTAAACGCTTTCTAATGATTTAAGTAAATATTACTTCACTTATTCTGCTGCATCCTTAGGCATTATTTAATGTCCTGTTGATTACATAAATTCCACGGCCTACTTTGAGGCGCTGCACACACACACACATACACAGACACACACACAATTACCATCGAGTATATATCCTTTTGCTCAACAAGTTGCGAGCCTTGCCACCTCTCACCTTGACCGCTTATCGTTCAGGCTCAGAGCCACGCGACTCCACGAGGCACTAACTCGGCCCCATTGGGAGGGAGGTCGCAAGGGGGACAGGTTTCCGTTTCATTAAGCCCCGACGAAGGCCTTGAAATGCTGGGAAATTGAAAACAAACAGCGATTGAAACAGCTGCCTCCTCGCACCCCGCACAACTTGCTGACAATTTAAGCCGGATCCCCGGCTGACAGCAGGATGCCAGGATATGGCGCAATTACAATGCCCGGCGGCTTGGGACTTGGGCTCTTTGACATTCGACAAGGTCACACAAAGGCTTTAGTTTTCGCTCGGGGGAGGCTGCTGTGACTCACAGCCCCGAGTGGGCGTGGAGGTGGTCTCGGGAGTATATAGAGCCAAATGCCAAAAGTTTTGGCCAAATGCTCATTAGCTGTGTCAGATTTTCCAGTCGCCGATGACGACGCGCGGGTGATGATGATGCAGTTGCCGTCGAATGTTGCATGCCTATTATTTGCCATTCTACACGGTTATTTTCCGCCATCAATTTGGCAGGCAGTCCATTAGCGGCACGTTCACTGAATTCGATACACGCCATAATACAGGACACTGAGAGAAAAGCTATGAAAATGGAAGTAAATTTATTATAAATTGGATTTTTAACTTTAAGAGTAATTTGTAGAGGTTTTTTTTTTAATGTTATAATTGGAATATTAAGGTTAATAACAATTTAGATAAGTTAGAAGGATTTTTAACTATACACTTTAATAGTCAATAACTAGAACTCTCTATTAGTTTGATTCCTGTGCACTTCTGAGTGTAAAAAGGGCGGAGTTAGAGGGCTAAAAAAAGGGGCTTGGATTAAGGCACGTCACCTGTGCACATAAAGAATGTATTTGGACTCTCCTTCCATTTCACCGATGGGTTCACGCGTCGCATACTTGATGTGTATATCATATTACGTATACGACGGGGTGGGCAAGTACTAGGAACTAAGTGTTAGATAAGAAAACAAAAAAGTTAGGAAATGAAAAGCTATTAGGAAATGAGTTAAGGTGAATTTTTATTTACGTAGGTGGTTTCAGTTTACCTTAGAAAATTACACATAATACTTAGTAAGCTGCTGGTCATGACAATGAATTAGGAAAGTGACTTTTAGCCTTGGAGACTCTTTTAAAAATGAAGATAATATCTGTTAATCATCATAAAATTGTATACAAAGGACTTAGCTGTAAGCTCTCTCTAAGATCTTATGTAAACCTACCGAATTCGGTCCCTCAAGTCCTGGCCAATTTTGACATTTTTCAAGGGCTTAGCCAACGGAAAATAAAAAAGAAACCTTATCACTCGAAATGCTTCCTGCCATCAGCCCTGAGTTCGAACATTGCATTAGCCTTGAGGGGGTCGCCAGCAAATATCCTGGCCTTATCGCCTTCCAAATCGAATCCCTTCCTTGTCAATATCCGGCAACCCAAAGCCACCGCAGGGCCAGAACGACACCCACCTTGCACTTGACCCTGAACTAGAAGGAAGTGGAGCGGATCCCGCAGACGAAATGAAAATGAAAATGAAAATGGAAACGGAAAATTCCCAGACGTCATGCCAACCCCCGAAAAGCACAGCATGCACCTGCAGCTCGGCGGCATCGATTTAACAAAGTACACATTACAATGGCGGTGAAAATCCGCTTGGGCTTTTAAGAAGGGGATTATGTACTGGATGTTGTTAACTCAATTAAACAAAACGTATAAACGTAATGCATATATTAAGAGCCTTAGCACTGCAGCGACATCGTCCTTAACTCGAATCAAAATCGCGTGCGCTCCTCGCATTCGTTTAGCAAGGCAAATTAGGCTAAATTGTTGCTTCCTTGACCCGCCTCCCGTCGATTTGTCAACAGCACAGGCAAGGCACAAGACTTATAAAAAGTTAACCCATTTTTTAATGGTACCGCCTGGAGGAGGATTTTTTGCGAAGCATGCAAATGCACGGCAATAATTCATAATAATTGTCGGTTGACAAATTCTTTGGCAATTAAAGTTTGCCTAGACGTAGGCGGGTGGGTATTCTTATTTTGGGTTCCATAACAAAGTTAGTGGTGAGGAAGGGAATATTTGGATATTATAGTTAAAATATTAATAATTTTTTAAAGGTTATTATTGTAAGACGAAGAAGGTAATAATGTTCATACTGAGTTATATAATTAGGCAAGACTTTTAAAAAGGAGATACTACATTTTTGGGGACTTTTTCATTTTATAAATGATTTTAAAGGCTTTAAATCTCTCCTCGTTTTCTGCTATTGAAGCTGCTCAATGCTTTACTTATATCTTTACAAGTCCTATAGTGGTCTCTACACTTTAATATCCTGCTTAAAAGTAGAACTATAAATTATTCCCTAAAATAAATATATCTTAAAAATCTCTTCAGGGTTCCCGGGGATCGGTTTACTGCGCGAGTGAACCGGACCCAGCTGGTGGAGTCCAGTACGAGTCGGGAGGGTTCCTTCTCGACACAAAGCCAACAGCGCCCGGCGCCGGCGGTGGGGGTGGCGTGGGCGTGGGCGGTGGCAATGGCGGCGGCGGCGGCCTCGAATGCGGCTCCCTCTTCTCAGTGGTCTCCGCTCCGCCGGCACCCCTGCCCGACATCGTTGAGCCGCTGGCCGAGCTCGATGTCAAGCAAATGGAAGCGCTGTGCCTGCCTTCTCCATCCCGATCCCGATCCCGATCCCGCTGCTGTTCGCCCTCACCCTCGCCAGTCCGCCGACCCGCCACCCTCAGCCTGGATGCGCCCTGCTGTCCAAGGACCCTGCACGCCAGCCTGCTGGAGCATCAGATCTCGGAGCTGGAGGAGGACGACAATGAGAACCTGCTGACCGTGTCCAGCATTACGGCGCGTCCGCTGATCGCCAAATCGCACGAGCTGCGCAGCAGCCGGAAGTCAAGTTCCGGTACCGGTTTGAATACGGCCCGGAGCAGGTGCGTCCGCCGGGCCAAGGAGCGCGAACGGGAGCGGGATCGAGTCCCGGCCGCCAGTGCGAAGCGTAGCAGGCAGCTGCCCAAGGATCGTGACTCCTCGACGACCACAACGGAGAGCGGTGGCGGCAATGTGGAGCCACCGGACGGTGGCTACGGCTGGTTCATTGTCTTTGGAGCGTTTTCCGTGCAATTCTGGGTGGCCGGACTGGTCAAATCCTATGGTGTGCTGTACGTGGAGATAATGGAAACGTTTCCCAGCTCGACGGCCACGGTGGCTTCTTGGATACCCGCGATTCTCTCAGCACTGTGCTTGGTCCTGGCCCCCCTTTCGAGTGCCCTGTGCCAACGATTCTCCTGCCGGGCGGTGGTCTTTGTGGGCGGAATCTTCTGTGCCATGGGCATGATACTCAGCTACTTTGCCACCAGTCTGCTGCACTTGCTCTTCACCTTTGGCATCCTCACAGGTGAGTGTTAAACAACTTTTTATAAACTTTGATATACTGATATCTTATTTGTGATTCAAAGGAATCGGCGGTGGCCTCTCCACCACGCCGGGCATCGTGATAGTCTCCCAATACTTTGACAAGCACCGGGCTCTGGCCAATGGAATCTGTGTTTCCGGCACAGCTGCCGGTAGCTTCATCCTTCCGGTGCTGATAAAGCATCTGGTGGAGAGCTGGGGCTTCCATGGCACCATCCTCATCCTGGGCGGCTGCATGCTGCACGTTTGTGTCTCCGCCACTCTATATCGTCCCATTAGCGCTTATATGGATCAAGATCAGGATCAGGAGCAGGGACAGGAGGAGGAGACGACAGCGAAACCGCTGAATGAGGACATCAATCCCAGCACCACGGGCATCTTGACCACCTCAACCTACTTGGACACCTGCGAGCTGGGCAGGACCAACGAGATGAGCGACAAGTTCATTGAGCATCTGTTTCTGGAAGAGTCCAAGAATCACCTTAACTACTATGCCAGCAAGCAGCCAGGTGAGTCAGGCTCAAGGAAAGAACTCCCTCCATCTGATTGTTCTCTTTTAGCTCAGGACAAATCAGCTCAGGAGAGTGATGACGAGGTAAAGGACATCATTGGGGAGACGACCTTCATCAAGCCGATGAAAAAGGTGCGCAGCTCGGGGCTGCTGCACTCCGTCGAGGATCTGAGCACGGACTCCACCTGGGTGTACCGCAAGCACTCGGGCACCGACTCCAATCGAGGCAGTCGCCGGCGTCGCAACGTCTTTGCCAATGACGAGGTTATCTCCAAGATTCAGGCCCACCTGGAGAAGCCCCTTTCGCCGCCGAGTGTGGTCAGTCGGGGGCTGAGCAAGAGCATGGAGATTCCCACGCCGGTCAGCAATCTCAGTGAACTCAAGCAACAGCCGCTGGAGCAGGCGGAGCACAGTGGCCTCACCGATTCCCAGCTGATGGAGTCCATTGATGGCGACTGTCGCCGGGGAACTGCTGCCGATGATGACGACGACGATGATGATGACGAGGAGCAGGGACCACGCACCTGCTGCGAGCGGATCGAGATGTATCTGGACATCAGTCTGCTGCAGGAGCCAAGCTTTATACTGATGTGCCTATCGGTCACCCTGATGTCCGTTGGGTGTCCCTACATGCTGTACTACCTGCCCGCCCATGTCATCTCCATAGGTGAGCGTGCAGGAAGCTGCCTTGAAAAATATCTTTGGCAAATTGTATTTAATATTAATTTGCTTCCTTAAGGCTACAACAAAAGCGAGGCGGGCTACCTGGTGGCCATCAGCGCTGTCCTGGACTTGTGCGGTCGCCTGGGTCTTGGCTGGCTATCCGATTTGCAACTTTTCGACCGTAAAAAGACCTACACACTGTGGTGGGTACTCCTTAAAGCTTATAGATTGCCACACAACCTAAGAGATTATCTTTTTTTCTCTACAGCATTTTGGGAGCCGGCCTGGCCGTGCTCACAATTCCCTTTGCCAAGACTCTGATCCTGGTGGGACTCTCTGCAGCTGTCTACGGCTTGTGCCTGGGTAGCTGGTATGTCCTAATGCCCGTCCTGCTGGCGGATGTCTTTGGAACGGACCGGATCAGCTCCAGCTACGGCCTGGTGCGCATGTTCCAGAGCATTGGGGCCATCTCTGTGCCCCCGCTGGCCGGTCTGATGAGGGATCTGTCTGGCGACTACGAGATCTGTTTCTACTGCATGGGATCCTGCATGGTCCTGGGCTGTGCGCCGCTGATCGTGTGGTCCATCCTGGAGGCCCGCAACCATCGGTTGTTCGTGCAACGCGATGAGGAGGACGAGGAGGAGGACTGCGAAGTGGCCTAGGACATGGGATAGGATATGATATAGTTGGTTGCCCCCCCCATAAAAGTTAATCGTGTTTTAGTAGCGATCAATTACTAGTTGAGTTCCTGAGTTCCTGAGTTCGCAGAGTTCGAATGCCTCACCGATATTGCTGATTCTACCAAATACTATCTATCTACGAATACTATCTGAACGTTCTCATCCACAGTCATCACCCGCACCACCCACTTGCTGTCTAACTATCTTGTAGCTTGTTATCCTTCCGTTCTACCAAGCATACGAGGATTTGTGAGAAGAGGAAACCAAACAACAAACCAACAACTGAGCACCACAAGTTGCGCAAAAAGAACTGAGTTTAAAAAGACATGAACTACAAATACCCGTATATAACTTTATAATATAATAGTTACGATCGTGCTACATAGTATTTCCATGCCAGATGGACGATGGACGTGCATATATGCAGACTATATAGATGTAGGTTCGCATGCCCATATCAAAAATCCAAAGAAATCAAAACATTACGGAGGCTAAATAAGTTCGGAATCGGAGGCTTGTCTTCAGAACATTGCATTACATTAACCTAGACGTAAAATAGTTGTTGTGAGACATTTACCCAAGAAGCGAATTACAAAATAAACAACAAATCAAAAAAGGGAAAGTTTTTCAATTGGAAACGTTAATTAAAACATTTTTACTTTGCCTTAGCTATTTTTCGAAGCTTTGCTGGACGGCTAAATATTAATTACTAGAGCTTGAACTTATTAATTTTATTAATAAAATTAATATTAACGCTAGGAATGTTTACCTTTTCTAAGACTTTTAGAAATATTTGTTTGTATTTGAAAAAAGTCTATTTCAACGATTTTACAACACGATTCTTAGCTGTTGTTATCGATAATTGGAAACTGTCGATGCTTTTGACACTGCCATCGCTATTAGAAATTAATTTCCTTTCCCTGAAGTCCTAAAATTGCTCTAAGCTTTTAGATTTTACCGCTTAAAATGGGTGATGTAGTGCTAGATGCCTCCGTGAAACCGGTGAACCTTAAACGCCCCCTCAAAGGGGAGCAGGAGGATGGCGGAGGCGACCATAAACGGGAGAAATTGGCAAACAACCAGAAACCAGGTGAGAGTTTTGTTCAGGATGGATTCCCTTTTTCTAATCTCATCCTCCCACAGATGCTGTGGACGAGGACGATCCGGCCGTCAGCAACATTGAGCAGACTGCAGACGGTGGATACAAGCTGGCCCTGAAAGTGGACAAGTAAGATCCACCAAAATGATTGGAATATTATTTTAACCATTATCCTGGCAGGACCTTTTTCAGCGGACTTGTAGGCACTAGTGGGCGCACAAAGCGGTACATTCAAATGAAGTCCAAAGCGGAGCTATGCATTCCCCCACAGAACGGGATATCGGAAGAAGTGCTGATTAAGGGCAAGCAACGCGACCAGGTGTGCACTGCCCTGCGGGAAGTCCGCAACCGAATTGCTACCATGCGAAGGAATCTGAGACCCACGCACTTCCTGGCCGTGTTTCTTAACACGGGTCAGGTCCTGGAACGCTTTTTAGAACTAAAAGTAAGTGGTCATAGATGTGGAAAGTCAATTAACTTAAGTCTCTTGCAGAAGAACATTTTGGAGGCCCAGCTGACCGGCATCGATAAGGAGCTATTCATCCAGGAGCACACTATACACATTACCCTGGGAATTTATACGCTCGTCAACGACGATGATCGCCAGAGGGCTGTCAAGGAGCTGGAGACCTGTCGCACATTCTTGACCGACGTAAAAACTCCATTAGACATAAAAGTCAAGGGCCTGAGGATCATGAACGATACTCATAGCTCCGTGCGAATTCTCTACGCCAAAATCGAATCTCCGGAACTGCAGAAGTTCGCAGATCAGTGCCTGGCCCACTTTCAGACCACCGGACTGTGCGCCAAGGACAATAACGACATTAAAACCATTAAGCTGCACATGACAGTTATGAACAATCGCTATCGCAAGTTCTTGAAGAAGAATAGCCCCGACAGCTTCGATGCCACCGAAATCCTGAAGCGCTTTGGCGACTTTGACTTTGGCTCAGCCCAATGCCAGACCGTACACCTGTGCGCCATGCAACGAGAGAATGATTTCTACAAGATTGCCGGCAGTCTGAAGTTTGAGGTTGAAGGATCAAAGGCTTTAGAAGAATCGAAGGCTTCAGAGGAGACCAAGGACTAAAACGAATCAAAGTATTCACAAGAATTAAACACTTTAAAGGAGTCTAAGACTCAAGAGGTACAAAGACTTTTGTAGAATCTTCTACAGTTTAAATGCGTTATACAATTATAGAATTAATGAATGTAGATTTCCAACTTTTAACTACGGACTCGCTTTGTAAATAAAATAAACATTATAAAATAAATAAGAAATAAAAGCGAGTTACCAAATAAACATAGCTAAGTATTTTAATAAGAATAGATAATATAAGAAACCTTAAATAATGTGGAAATAAAAGTTAAAAAAAGTTTATAATAATTATTATTTATTTTTTAAATTAGCTTTTTCGAGCAATGTTAATATTTGACAACACTGTTCATTTACGATAGTCACCGGGCCATTGATAGCAATTATCGGTAGTTTGCAAAGTCGATTATTTTGACAGTGCCATCGCTAATAAGAAACGCCAGTTCTCTTAAGCTCACTGAATTTTGGGATTTCCCCTTGAATTGTCCAGATCTACTAGATTTTTTTTCGTTTACGATGAGCCGCGAAGTGCTAGATCCTCCCGTGCAAACGATGAGCCACAATCGACGCTACCGCGTCAATGTGGTGCACGAGGATTTCGGTGGCGCCAAGTGGAACGGGCAAAACAATGCCGGTAAACCGGCAAGCAACGCATACCAGGAACCAGGTAAGTGCTTTCTTCAGAATATGATCTAGAATAGCTTTTGTCGTTCTCCTCCAGATCTCTACGGCGAAGACGATGAGGAAGAGGATCCGGCCGCCAACAACATTGAGCAGACTCCAAATGGAGACTTCAAGCTGGCTCTGCACGTGCCCAAGTGAGTGAGAACCGGGAAAATTATTAAAATCTCTTACCCTAATTGGCGTCTTTGCAGGTCCTTCTATGGCGGACTAATTGGCCTCAAGGGGTCTACGAAGCGTCGCATTGAGGAGGAAACCAAAACAGAGATATACGTTCCACGTCAAAACGAGAAGTCGAACGACATACTGATCAAAGGCAAGCAACGCGACCGGGTGTGCGCTGCCCTGCGACAAATCCGCCACCTCATTGGCTCCCTGCGGAAGAAAATGAAGCCCACGCACTTCCTCGCCGTGGCTCTGAACACGGGCCAGGTCCGGGAACGCTTTGTGGAGCTAAAGGTGAGTATCTACTCACTACTTAGTGTGAGATTAATGAGGGAGAATACAGTTGCTTATCCTATTTTTTTTTTTTTCCTATTTTCAGAAAAACATTCTGGAGGCCCAGCTGCCTGGCATTGATGAGGAGCTCTTTATCTCTGAGCGCTCCATTCACCTTACGCTGGGGGTCTATATACTCCTTGACGATGATGAGCGCCAGAGGGCTCTCAACGAGCTGGAGGCCTGTCGCTCCCTGCTGGCAGGTTTAAAGACACCATTTGAGTTGACGGTCAAAGGCCTGGAAATCATGAACGATGATCCGAGCTCTACGCGCATTATTTACGCCCACATCGAGTCTTTGGAGCTGCAAAAGTTCGCGGATCAGTGTCTGGCCCACTTCCAGACCACCGGACTGTGCGCCACGGACAATAACGATCGTGAGTCAATCAAGTTGCACATGACTGTGATGAACAATCGCTATCGCAAGGAGGTGATGAAGTGCTCTGACAGCTTCGATGCCCGCGAAATCCTTAAGCGATACGGCGATTTTGACTTTGGCACAGCCCAGTGCCAGGCCGTGCACTTGTGCGTCCTCAAGTCTCGCGGGGAAGAAGATTTCTACAAGATCACCGGCAGTCTGAACTTTGAGAATGGAGACTCGAAGACTTCAGCAGGATCTTCTGCAGCATAGAGACTATTTTTGTATTCTTTTGTTAAAAAGAAAACATTGAAATGCCTTCACTCTTTTGTAAATAAACGAGAAAAACGAAAATTACACATATATATACGATTTATTTGTCGAATATCAATGCCCAAATCGGTTTTGTATATATCTTCTGGATGCAACTGGACTGCATAACACCAAAGTGTGTGTCTTGTTGTGCCTGTGTCGCGACCTTCTGCCGGCCGCAACCATTGAAACAAATGTGCGCTGGCTGAGACATCGCTCTTACGGTTACAGTGGCTCTGTTCTGCTCTCATATTACAATAAATATAAAAATATATATATATGTATATAGTTCCATATGTGATGAGGATTTGTTGTGGCGAAATCGTTTATTATAGGTTCTAACAAAGAGGAGGGGAGGTTATATAAAGTGCGTGCTTAAGATCTACGGAGTAGGAGGAAGCCACAAGTGGAGGACACCGACATTTACAAAAGAAAATTACAAATAGAAAAAAGGTGGAAGGGTATGCACACATGTAGAGTATATATATATATATATAGTGGAAGCAGGCTGGACAGACAGACACTCCCTCTGTTCCATACAAAATTGGAAATAAATTGAATATCAAAAAACAACACTCGACGGCTTACTAACTAACTTGAACTACACACGATTTGCTTTGCTTTTTGCTTATTACTTTTGTCAATAGCTTCAGTCTAACGTTAAGATTTGGTTGACTTTTTATTCGTTTTGTTTTTGCTTTTGTTTTCCGCGTTTTTAGCTCGAAGAGGATTTCATTGGTTCTACACTTGTTCTCGTTCCGTTTTGGGCGGGATTTCAACTACAATAGATAGTTAAGATGCTGGAAAATTGAGTTTACTTCGCACATAGACTATATGATAAACATTTTAACATATATATATACACATACATATATGCGTGGATGAGTTCTCAATTAAAAGGAGCGAGGAGCGGCGAACAGGACGTTCCAAAGCTTTGTCGGCCAAGTTCTTGGTCTTTTGCTGGAGATATATAAATCATATAAAATTATTCACCTTATATTAGGGATGTATCAGACTCGAAAACATAGAACATTTTAAAATATGAAAAAAAAATTGCATTAAAAAGTATTCGATATCAGTGAAAAATATCCAAAATTTGTAGAGTATAATTGATAAATCTTTATAAATATCTTTTTTGACAAGCTCTAAATATTTATTTTCAAACATAATAGTTTGATCTTAGGTTCAATAAATCAAATAACGATTTATGGCAAATATATTTATATTTTCTGTCATTCCTGCGATATCATCCCTAATCTCCCAGTGTAAAAACAGGATATGTATGCCAGATAGCTTTGGAACGTTTTCTCAGCTCTCTCAGGCCCCGTGCCGCGGGATCTTAACAAACAAACATCTACAAAACGTACATATAAATACATAGATTTGAATTCTTTTTTCACTTTTGGGTAACAACAATTAGAGTTTCGGTGCACATTTAGTTAAATTTGAACATAGGTTGGTCTTGGCTGCTGACTGTTGTGTGTCGATAACTTATTTATTATTTGGCTAATTCGTGTTATAAGACAATTACCTCAGTTACAGTGTACTTCAGGACCATCAACTAGAACCACTATGCGATCAAAAAGTGTCGTCTGCATTCTAGAGTGTGTGTGTGTGCTTTATATTGTGTGCGCATTTGTTAAATCACTCTCTCAGTTCAATCTGTTAATCAATCTGCCTCCATTCCCTGCCGTGCCATCTTTAGCATTATCATCGTTGTTGTTCTTGTTGTTGTTGTTGGTATTAATTTTCATGTTGCCTATCAGTTGCCCCACACTTGCTGCTAAACGCTGCTACTATTTGGCATGACCATTGCTTAGCACCGCCGGCAGGACATTGGCCTGCTGCACCACCGCATTGATAACATCGATCTCCTTCTTTAGGAAAGGAGCGGCGGAGCTGTTCTCCTCGAGCTCAACGGCGGCGGATGCGGCATTTCCGGTAGCATCTGTGCCATTTTCATGGACAGAGGATATGATGTTGCGTTTGCGTAGACCTCCTCCCGACACGGCAGAGTCCAGGGTAGCGCCAGCATTGCTGCCGGGCAGCTTCAGCTTGGGGAACTCAATGTCACGCATCAGATCGTTCTTGAACTCCACAATGCCGCTAACGGTCTCGGTTACAGTCTTGTCGATAAATTCCTCAATGTTTTTGGTCTCCGCCTCGATTTTCTCCTTCAGCTTGCTGGACAATTGATCCATCTCGCACTGGTCATGGGGCACGCTAACGGCGTCGCGGGCGCTCGGCATCGGCATCGGCATCTTCTCCAGATGTGGCTGCTGCTGTTGCTGCTGTGGGTGGCGTTGTCGAAGATTTACATTGTTCGATTGCTCGGTTGGCTGTTGATGTGGTTGTTCTTTTGTTGTTTTGTTGTGTTGTGATGAAGCAGCAGCTGCAGCAGCTGGCTGCTGGTGTGTTGGCGTGTTGACTTTACATTGATGAGCATGCTTATCCTCCGTCTCCACCTCCTCCTCATCCTTGTTGAGATCATTGCCAGCGGTCAAGGTGGCAGCTGCTGCTACTGTTGCGGCCGTTACGCGACTGGAACTTTCACTTGCCGCCAGCTGGACGCTGGAGCCTCCGTTGGCCGCTCCAGCACGAGACCGGCGCTCGCCGCGAATAAACTTGGGTAAAATAAATATGGTCACTAGTGAAATGATGTGAAGGCACAAATAAAATCTCAGGTACAATTTGATGCTGCCCTGTAAAGCGAAACAGAATATATGGAGTCGGTTAAACATTGTTGATTTTCGTGGGACAAAGTATAGAAAAAATTATATATGCATATGGAGTGATTCGGAGAAAAAGGGAAGAAATATCCTGCAAGTATGGAAAGTTTATAAGCCATTATATTCCATGTATCCAGCAATTAAATAAGGATTTCATTACATGCGAAGAACGATTAAAATCCAAATTAATAATCCGGAAATATGTATCCAATTTTAAAGCTTCTTAACAGTCCATCCGAATTTGTGATAATTTTGAGAAATAATTTAATTTTACAACTACTTCACCTCCTCGTGTACTCACCATAAATTCAAGCAGAACGAATGGGAATGTGGCGTAGCCCAGGACGACGCGTGTAATCAGGCAGGTGAGAATGTCGTAGAACATCCTGGTCACCTGTGTGCTCTGGAAGCGATGACGGAAGAGTCGCCGGCCGGTGCGCGCTGCTGTCACAACGACAGCGCCGGTGGCGAAGGTTAGGTAGTAGCCCGGATAAAAGCCGTGCCAGACGGCGCTAAGGGCAAAGGTGAGAAGTGTGCCGTACTTGAGGGGCACTCGCTCATAGACAAGCGTTCGTAGCCAGCGATTGGTGCCGCAGTTCCAGTTGTTGATGGCATCGCGCATGTTTGTTGAAAACTGTCAACAAAAGCCAAGTTTTTTATTATCAAAGAAGGTTCTTATATAAGTAGTATTAATTACCTCAAACGATAGCACATTTATATTGGATATCAGGTCCCATTTGGGGTTGCCATCCTTATCGTAACCGGTGAAACCTAAACCTGAGTTGTTGCATATGGCGTCCGCTAGGAGCCAGGCATGATAATACTTAAAGCGTATGCAGGTGGTAGCCATCATGGCGTACCAGTACTTGTAGACCATGCTGGTATTGTTCAGGAAGTCATCCTCTTTCATGTCTTTCACGGGATATATTTTGACGAACTTCATGAATATGAAGGCGCACACCAGACTACCGACAACTTTGCGTATGACTGCTTTCGTAGGTGAAGGTTCCAGGACCACTTCCTTGTTGCTATTATCCAGATTGCCCTGGAAAATGGGGAATTTCAAGTCAGAAATTAATTTATAAACTTAATGAGCTGCATTATATTTTATTATTATACTTAATAACTTTACAACTTTCTTTTTGCGACTTGAAAAAGGTATTTAACAGCTCTCAATAAAAATCTACCCTTAAGAAAGTTGCATTAACTTTGCATTAACCTTTTCTTTTACAATCAGACCTTTTTACTTTGTGAAATTTAGATTTGCGAGTGTCATAACCCAAATATGCCACTTATAAAACCACATTAAATGTACTTACGTTGCCTGGTGGACTGCTCAGCAGATTGTAGCCCTCCACAAAGTCAATGTAGTCCTTGTAAAAGACAAGGGGACCCGCGAGAATGCTCGGGAAGTGCCACACATAGGAGAAGTACTCCAAAGCTGTGGGCATTTTACGAATGGCATGGTACTGCTGGGCCTTGGTGAGGTCCTGTCAAAAGAAGAAGTGTTAAAGCTGAAATAGGTTTCAAGTGAATCACCGAAATACTCACCTCATCCCGTCGCACAAAGCCATCGTGGATGCTGAAGGCCAAGCTGGTAACCTTCTGCGTAATGATCATTAGAGGCCCGGTGATGTCCAGGGCATAGGATCCATAGTCATAGACCTGACGCATCAAATGCACGCACAACAGATAGCTCATGGCCACCAGCAAAACGGCTCTGCAACAAAAGGTCAGGACAATTAGCAAGGACTCTTTACATCAAGCAAACAAAAGTAATTACCTTTGAACGATGCGTGGATCCTGGGTGCGGATGACAATGTAACATATTGCCGGCAAACCGGCAATGTGAATGGCCTGCTGGCCAAAGCAAAAGTAGCCAAAGGCCAGGCCAATCGATAGGGCAAAGGTGTGCCTCAACTTGCTGGACACCTTCGAGGGATGCAGCACGGACCGAAAGAGCGAGGCCAGGAAGAGGGCCGATATTTGGCAGAGTAAAAAGTTTACCTGAAAGAAACGTATGAATAATTATATATATTAACTTGCTTAGATTTTAGTTAATGAAACAAAGGAACAATAGATAGTGGGTATGCCGCAAGGCGCATTTAAAATGTGTTATTGATTAAAGTCATTGACTCGCTGCACACACTCTCACACTTGTTGGCAATCAAATCGTTAATTAATGAACATGATTACGTATAGCAGATTAAGTGGCCGATTTGATTTTCGCCTGTGCTGTGCCCAAGCACTTTGCTTTAATAATAGCACAATTTTTTGTGCGGCAAACAGCTCGTAATTGTGTCGGGTCGGCCTGATAGTCGATGATAAGAGTGACTCTCGTACCCGCAAGCACCCTGGCATCCGCTTGGCTTTCAAAAGTGTTTTGGGTGCCCACGACCCAGTCTGTTTAGGTGTGGTCGTCCGCTCTTCTTATCGCCCCTTATCAGGGGGACAGGACAGTGCTAAATGCGCTTTAAAGAAAGCGTCAGAGCAATTGATATCAATTAACTGCCTGATATCATGCCTCCCCACCGAGGTTCGTTGTTTATTCATTGGCATGGCACTCGCACCGCTCGTGCGAAAAAGGCAAATGAGTGTAGCATAAATTAGCCATTTCAATTACCGTTCCGTTGCCATTGCTCTAGTTCTGGCTCAATGACAACCGACAGAAGGCAAAGGGCAGCCATGCCATATTATATATATCGACCGATATTCGCCAAGATTTTCGAGCACAACCCGGCATCGCAATAGAAGCCAAGGCCATTCATTGGGGATGGGGTTCAGCGGAGCGCACATTGATCACAACGCGTGATCGCGATCACCGATCGCCCATGATCAAGTGCAATGCTCGATGGCCGCAATTCTCTGGTTGGGATGCTGATGTTCTCTTGAATTACAATTGCAAATCTAGAGCGACACGTGACAACTGCATGTGCTTCGGTTGGGTCCAAAGATCTTTTTGCAAAGTGCTTACAAAAGCAAGATCTGAACATTAAATAACCAGAAAGAGAACTTTTAATTTAAACAAATTTAAAACTACTAATTATTTACATCTTTCCCCTATCCTTTAGCTATTTCTGCATATTGTTTAGCATCTTACAAGTTCCCCTGCTGTAGAATTTCATAATGAACGGGGCACACTTCACCAGTCCGTCGATAACACGTACTCACTTTATAGATATAACGGCGTACATTATCTGCCTTTGTGTATCGGGAAGTAGCACCCACAGGCGTCCACACAAAGGCCCCACAGAACTCACGCCATAGGTCAGAAATAAAGGCGGCCCTGGAACGATGTCTGATAACCAGAGATAAGTCGTCGACTCAAAACAATGAGCTCCGACCGTCGATATACAAGGCTCTCTTTCTGGGCCACCAATTTAAGATTAAAGTCTTGGGAAGGGGAAAATCAAGCTGATTACAAGGTGAATCACTCACTGATGGCCAGCAGTTTTCCCATTCGGACGCATGTTGTAATCATCATTGGAATACTGAAGACCGAATACCTCTCATGCGCAATAAGTTGGTTCGCATTGCTGTTGCTGCTGCTGTGGGAAACCGGTTATCGCTTGCCTCAGCCAACATCTATATGGCTAAGACCCAAGCACAGAGCCAAACGAAAGGAAAATCTTGCTCAAGAATTATGTTTTCAGGCTTGGAACACAGGGGGAACCAACACACGAGAAGGGCAACAAGTGGACGAGCATGAGCAACTTGTTGGCATGGAGTAGAAGGAAAACCTCACTTGGGGGAAATGTGGATTAGAAATTTAGACATTTTTATAAAATTCGGTACAAGAAGGGAATAGGTGATAAGATATAATTCTTTTTGGTCATAAAAACTCTTCGAATAATCACTTCCACCTTTAATAGAAAGTTTTATTCCAGTGCAGGACAGCTGGAACTCGTAAACTACAAGTACATGATGCGAGTCGAGTATGCGGAAGAAGGGGAAGTCATCTTCCAAGCTTGAGGGCATGGCTGAGGCTTTTGTCTCAAGTCTGAGGCTCTGGCAAAGGGGCGGGCGGGCGAATCACATAATAAGTACACAGACATACCGAGGGTCTCCTCCGGTGGGGCCTCAAAAACACGGCTCGTGTGTCCGCGCCCCAAGGTGAAATAATTAAATCGAGCTTGAGTTCAGGTGCACGAGACCAATCGAATTTCAGGGCACGCAGCCAAATGACTTAAAGCCACAATGTGAATTCCAATTATAAAAGGTGCTTCCTTGCCAACATCCTGCGGGGCAAACACTACTGCTTGTAGTTCCATGAAACTATTGCAAATATTGTCTATTCGCAGAGCAAACAATTTAATGTCAAATGTGGGGATTCCCCTGGAGGAGGCTGGCCTCCCACCCACTCCTTCTTGTGCATTGTGTGCGGAAGCTATGTTATTATGAAGAGATAGCACTGGATGCCAAGATAAGATGTTGCCATGGCTCCCCGTTTCGTTTCGTTTCGGTTCATTCCGGCCAGCAACAATGCAATAGGGTCTTGCATGTGCCGAGCCAGCAATTTGCGTGGGCTCATCTGCCATTGTTCACAGGGATTCCTTTCCTTGGTCTTTCCTGGTCTTAAAACGTGCGTCTTAGTCCCTATTCGCATGCCGGCTTTGTGGTTATTTACCACTAGATGAACTTGTGTTACAATTATATATTGTTGTGCATTTTTTGTATATTAATATTCTTATACCCTCGACAGGGTATTAAACTGCTTCTCCTTCTCTTTAGAAGCTTTGAATACAGTGAAGCAGTCATTTCCGACCCTATAAATCATATATATTCGTGATCAGCATCAACAGTAGAGTCTATCTAGCTGGTTTTTTATTAATAAAAAAATTTCAACAAAATTTCAAAATTTTATAAGGGGTTACATCATTAAAATTGTTAAAAATTAAAAAAAAAATTAATTTCTTAAATTTTCTCATTCTTTTTCCTGGTTTGTTAAGCTAAGAAAAATCAACATAAAAAAGCTTTCCAAATGGAAATTAATGAGTTTTTCGCTTAGTTATGGTCAAATTCCTACTACAAGGGTATATAAATTGCGGTTTATTTATTATTGTTTTTAAACAATTTTTTAAAATATTTTTGTGAAGAAAATTTCAATTTCATATTAATGTACATACATTAAAGAAGTACAGAAAGAATACAACCAGAATTAATATTACTACATAAAGTTTAATGTGTTTTAAAGGGAAGTAAACATAAGAGACTAATCCCATTTTAATAGTACTCAAACCTGATGAGGTATATAATAAAACCCCCGCAAAGTAACTTGTTAATAGTCAACAGGTAATTTGTAAAATAAACTCTTCTAGCTTATCATTAAATTGTTGCATTTTTTCTAAATATAGTTGCCACAGATATCCGATATGACAAGAGCTATCAATCAAGAGGGATGTAGGAAATGCAAACAAACAATCGCACACAATATACTATATATTGGCAATGGAAACAAACCATAAATCATTTGATTAAAACGCAGCACTCTCTCTCCCTCTTGCCAAATATTGTGCGAAAAAAATAATAATAAAATAAATAAATAAAATGAGAAGCAAGGAGAGGCGGCAATGCGCGTACCGAAAGGTGGCGTGATCCACTAAAAATAAAACAGTAAAAGAGCCGGCAAGAGAAATACCCAGCAAAAGGCGAGCGAACCATATGATAAAAAGCAAAAGTTATAACTTGAAAGCAAGAATACGGCAGACAAAGGAGCATTGCGAAATGAGTTAGGAATGCAGAGATATGGAAATCGGTTTTAGAAACAGCCAAGCAAAACAAACGAACCGAAACGAAACAAAAACGAAAAATAAAAACGAAAGTAATTAACTCGTTTTGTCACGCTGATGATGATTAATCCAACAATAAATCAAAGCGGATTCCTCCGGACCGATATGCTGCATAAAAAAAAAGCTTAAATAAAGGGTATGCAAACAACCGTTAGATGGGCGCCAAACAGCTGTCAAAAGCAAAGGGAGAAAAAAAATCATAACGCCGAATGCCAAAGCAGACGATATAAACAACACGAAAAGCAACGGGTTCAAGCAACTGCGACACCCCAAAGCTCAAGGTCACCTAGGCGATATCGTATAATCTATGCACACCTATTAAATTGCACACAGAGCGTGATAAAGGTAGAGAGAGAGCAATAACTAGATTTGTTTTCCGTTTCTCACTGCCTTTGGTTTGTAATTCCCAACTGATATTTTCTTCAATTTAATTCCGATTGTACCGCTCAATCCGGTTTGAAGACTCGGCTCCCCAGCCGGCAAGGCAAACATTGAGAAATACGTAGTATTATTATTAAATGTATACACAAGTAAAACAGGCACACCAGCGATGAGTTGTTTATTAATGTTTATTAATAAATACTCGGAGAAAAATGGCACAAGTCTGGTGGAAATACTAGGAGCGAGGTTACTTCGATTGTTTTTAAACTACATAAAAATATATTATTTTGACAAATATGTATGTAAGCTTTACATTTAAAAGTAAAAGGTCAAGATCAAGGTAAGTTACAAGGTATTTATATGAATATGATCATGTCTTTCAATATATATTTTTTGAGATATAATAATTTTAAGAACATTTACAAGACTTTAAAAGTAGGTATAAGAAAGGTAATAAACCTAACCCATAAAAAATATTTATAATATAATAATAAACTAATTAAACTCTTCAAAAATAACTATAGTAAGCTAAATACATATTCTCCATTCAAGTGTTACTAATATTTTAACCCCCATTAAGTCAAAAAGTAAAGGAGAAGCGCGACGGCGTGGGATGAAAAGTTCAGATAGCAAAACAAACTAGTGAGAATAAACTGCAACCGACCGATCGGTACTGGGTCTGACCATTAACGCCACTCGAAAGGCTGCTGCACTCTCTCCCGGACCCCCTGCATAGAGATCACTACGACGAGTACAATATAGATTTAAGTACTATATAGTAGATGCCTTGAACATGAGGCAATTCCACGGAACAATCGCCCAATTCACCGGCATTTTGCGCAGTTGCGTGCTACGGCCTTCGTAGCGAATTAGCGTAATAAAATGTAAAAAAAGCGAATAAAATATCGGGTTCAGCGGTTTATACAAAACAAAGTGTCGTCGCCCACCCAAAAAACCTCTCCAAAATGAGCACTACAAAGAGTCAACACTCTTTATATGAACTTTTTAAAATCAGAATTGAAACAAGCTTAATTATCTTAGAATTTTAAATTAAAATACAATCTTTATATTTATTTGGCTTTCAAATCACAAAGAAAAGAGTGAAAAGTTCCTAATAGATTAAGAAAATAACAATGTTATCACAACTCTGCAGATGTCAATGACTAAGAATTAGTCAGGGTAATAAAAAAAGGTGATGAGAAAGGAAAGCATTACGTGGAATTTTGATAGTAATCAAGCTTTGTTTACCCCTTAGAAATACGTTTAAGTAAAAGTCTTTAACAACTCCCTCTACAACTTTTGTCCCCCTTACCGAGGGAGACCCGTATTTGGCGACTGACTCATTTGGACAACCATCAGCTGAGCGAAAACAACAAAAAACAGTGCTCACACTCACACAATCAAGCTGTTGCTGCTGATATTTGTTTGCAAACAAAAGAAGCGCTAAAAATTCAATTATCTTTCAGGGAGGCAACAGATATTTTAGATGGAAAGAAGTCAAATTGAATTTCGAGCAGTTTTTTGTTTTTGATAAAGACAATGGCTAGATAGTAGCCGGAATTAAGGTGAGTTTTCTTGCGGTGTCTCTCGGCCACCATGTGTGTGGGTTTTGCGGTTTGCCTTACATCGGATGTTGGTATTAGGTCATCGGAATTGAAAAATATGACTAGTGTGCGCCGCGGTGATTACGTGTGTGTGTGTTTGTCACTTGATTTGGGCCAGAAAATGCCTCCTCTCCGAGTGAATCACAATTCTATCCGGCGCCGTCAGCTGCAGTTATGCAAATCGCATTGCGGCAAGCTAATGGATGCATGAGAGGGGAGGGGGTCTAATATATGACCAAAGAGGGGTTATGTGACGCGGCCAAAAGCCAGCTAAGTAACTACTATATGTCTGTGTCCTCTCTCACCCAACTATTAAATGATGCAAAACATTTGAAATTTAACGAAACCAACGATGCGTCAGGCAATTATTTCAAAATTTAACGCTAGAAAAAGCGTGCGGCGTGGAAAATTCCACAATTCGTTCCCAAGTATTCTTGCCAAACTGATAAGCTCTCTTCACATAATTCAAGTTGTCTTAATTTAATTATTATTATGATGAAACCGCAACTACAACAAAGTAGGGGGGACCATCGGAGGCGAGTGCCAAATTCGATTAGCTGCCAAATGTGGCGAAAAAATAACATAACAAACACATAAACAAATCATTACAAATTTCACGGATAAAGTGTTTACTCGATATAATAAACAAATTATAAATCCCAAGGTTTATTTCAAGGTTATAGATTATTTTTAACAAAACAAAGGTATGAAATAAAATTTTTTTAAATAATTTAACTATAGTTTTTAGTATTTACAGTATTTATGGTTATCAATTATTAATTTTATTAATATAAATAAAGAAAATGTCATAACTCCATAGTAGAATATTTAGTTTATTGCTTTTTTTATCTCAAAGTAAGACAGTTTAAATTTCAGACTATAATATATTTAGTATTTTAAGTTCTGTTTATTATATATTATATTTCCTGTTAGTTATTAACCTTTAAATACAATAATTTATTAATAATAAACACTTAATAAGCACAGACTTAACTGTAAATAGAAAATTCCGTTACTTTGGGCAACCGACAATGCAATTTTTCAGCCAAAACGTTGCCAGGTAAATGTATCTCTATTTTTGCACCCAACAAATGAGACAAGAATCCTTTGTTTTCATTCTACCTGAAGGAAACCCAGTTTCCCTGCTTTGCAGAGTTAAATCCAGATTTCTACAGCGTCACACACACACACACGCACACAAGTATGTACACAGCACGCACACGTGCACACACCCGTTCCGGTGCGAAGGAGTCGGGCGGAGTTCGGGGGGTAAAAGAACAAGGAATTCTTTTAAATAGTACGACTTACCAAATCCACGGATAGCCCCACCATGTCCGCCAGCGAGGTGAAAATCCGGCTACCTCCGTACATATCATTCTCGACGAATTTCGGCGGTTCTAGCATTTTGCCTTCTGTTTTCTTTTTCCGTTCTTTTACGTTGCTGGTGTTGTTGTCGCTGCTGCTGTTGCTCTTTTTATTTAGCGCTTCATTTGAGAAACTTCGCGGCTCACGGTCACTACTATTTCGGGATCGGCACCGATCGAGGTCCCGCTCTGGGGCCGGAGAGGGGCACACGCGGGCGTTCACTTATAATTTTTTAATTTTGCAATAATTTTGAGTTTTGTCGCCCGTCTCGCTCGCGTGCTGTCATATAATTAGTGGTGGGGCCGAGCTGGCAAAAGGTATCAATGGCATCGATAGGCAAGACAGCGATACTTTCTTCTATCGGAGCAAAACATCGGTGAAATCTATCGATACTATCGCCCAGAGCTAAGGCTATTTCGCCAACTCCCATCTCTATTCTGCGCACCTCAGCGAACTTCTGCTTTTCTGGAATTATTATCAAATAAATCAAATTGCAAAATGTTGGGCCGCAGCAGTGTGATTGCACGCAACTTCTCCCAGTCGATGGTCCGCTACGGCGGCCATGGCGGCGTTCCCGGCGAGGTGAGTGGACTGATATCTTCATTTTCCATGGGTTACATAATTCCCGTGACCACATAATCCTGGCGGAAAATCAATCAACTCGGTGAAAACCCTTGTTTTCCCTCCAGAATCTGCCCTTTGGCCTGACCAACAAGTACAGGATCACCGCCCTGTTCACCGTTGGCTGTGTATTGGGCTTCGGAGCGCCCTTCCTGATTGTGAGGCACCAGCTGCTGAAGAAGTAAGGCGGTGGTAGCAACAACAACAACAAATGTAAGGTTAGTTATTTAGAACATTCTTCTTGACCCCTTAATTACACTATTTTGATGCATTTACAGATGTAGCCTTGCTTGCGGAGGCCATGGCAGTGTGTTACAGCTTAAATTTAAGTGGAAAGTGGAAACGTAATAAAGTTACCCCATAACCGTAGAACCCAAAAGGATGGGGTATATTTTCTTGGACGGGTAAAAAGGAAGAGATTTTCGTAAGGTGGAGCAGATGTTTGCAGAGCTTACCTAAGGGATATAACATTCTTCGTGGATACTTTTAAAGAAGGAATTTAAAAACTAAAGGTACGCTTTTTAGCTTTTCTCGCTCCTTTCAATATTGGTTTTTAGTAAGGTTTCGGTCTTGAAACCTTGGATTAGCATTATTATGAACAGTAGGCTGTGATCCAGTATGTCAGTAGCTGGTCAAAAACCCAAATACAATCGTCAATGACTTTCCATTCTGCTAGCAAGCAAGTAACTATTTCTGTTCAAAAAAGAAACTTACAAATTTAATTATGTGGCCCACATTGCGCTTTCCGATTCGTAAAGTTTCCGGACAACTAACTCGCCAAGGACATGGCTTCCCAGGAGGATGTCCTGGAGATGTAAGTGCTGTTTGCATACAATAGAATTATAACTAATCTGTTGGCTGCTAGAATTTGCCTTTCGGCATGGACAGTCCAATGCGCTTTACGTTGTGGTACACAATTGCGGGAATTGTGGGCTTTGGGGCTCCCTTTTTAGTGATTCGCCACCAGATGCTGCGCAATGTGACCGATGATGAGCCGTGAGTAATAGCAGAGGAGCCTAATCTTTTCAAGGTTTAGCTGAAACCTGTTTCCCTTACAGCAAACCTGAGGAAAACCAAGGATGATTCTTGTAACGATTTAAATTAAACAAACTCCAATAAAATGTTAAATGGAGGGCATTGCACATCAAATTTATTGTCGTATCTAATTGTTAACAATCGGCTTTTGTGGGTTTCTGTGTTCGTTTAATTACTTTAGCTAAACATTATTCAGTACGACGATCAGCACTGTCGGTGGCGATCAAGGAAATTCGTTAATTAGACTAGGCTAAGCCTCAGGGCTTGACTACAGCTCATCCTTGTCATCAAAGTTGTACTCCTCCTGGATGGGCGATTCGTTGCAGTATTTGGCCTGCTCTGAGCAGATCTTAATGTCCAGATCATTACCCAGCTCCTCGGCCTGGAAAGCCTTAATAAAGGCCTCGTCATTGTCCTCGAGGACTTCGTTGCAAAAGTGGCCCAGGCTCTTGTTGAGGTCGCCGTCTTGGACAAAGTCCACCAATGAGGAATCGGGATTCATCTGTCCGTTAACGATCATCTTGAGGAGGGTGAACTTGCCGTTGCTCTTGTAGGTGGCCTTCAGGTAGTCGTCCATTTTTTCACCTAAAAAAAAGAGGGGGAGTTAGTTTCAATAAGAAATCTTATCATATTTTTAAAGCCTCTTCAAAGGGCGATAACGAATTGAAGTAAATCATAAATAATAGTAAGAATAAGTTATGGTGTCCTTACATATCTTCTCCATCAGTTCCGTGAGGAACATCTCCGACTTGATAAGGCGCACCCGCTTGCTAATCGAGTTCCCCTGGGCATCCAGCCGGAAGCCACTCACATCGGCCATCTTATGGGGATCCTCCTTGGCTATCGCCTCCTCCAGTTCCGTTACCGTGGCCTTGCACACTGCAAGAGATGATAAGCATTAGCCACCAGAGCCAACAAGTGGATTTTCTGCCTGTTGCTGAACTGCACTCCTCCACTTACCGTGGCACTTTACCTCCCGCGAGGTGAAGCTGTAACCCTGGGCCAAGGCCAGTAGGCCGAACAGGATTAGCGTCTTTGCCAGCATCGTTTCTATTGATTAATTAACAAATCTAAACTGTGGAAACTAAATAACAATTGCAACCACGTCAGCAACACAGCGCGTTTGGTTTGAAAATGCGGCGTTGATAATGTCGTGATTGTATTTACGGCGACTTAAGAGCGACGTGGTTTTTGTTGCCTCGCTCCAGAGCGATAAGTGTTATTCTAGTTAATTTATTCCGTCGACGGGGTGGCGGCGGGAGAACGGTGGGTCGGGGTCACTTGTCTTCGCAGAAAATCCCCACAAGAAATTCCAGTAAATAAATCCACGAAACCTTAGCAAGTGGTTACTATCGGTCTATCGATAGTTGTGACTTTTATGACAGAAATATTTTTGGGGTGACCAGCTATTTTTTCATTTGTATTTTTAAATCTTTAAAAACTTTTGTAGGATTTTGAATATTGTACACTTTCAGGTTTATTTTTTAATGGATTACGAACTTTTAGTTTGCTTTAAAAATATTAAATATTTAAACATAAACAAGAACTATAATTACATAAATTATCTTAAAGAATTTAAGAACTATATATTAATTTAATTATATTTAATTATACTAGTCCTTGAAATGGGTTTCCCTTGTTTTAATTTAAATTAAATAAATTTATTGCTGCCTTGTCGATACACCAAAAATCTATATTTATCGGCGCGCAAAGTTTAAAATTCGGCGCACCAGCATCTCAGAAGAAAGTAAAGCTAGAAGAGTTTTGTGAGTACGATTCGCACTATATTCTCTGGCGCCTTTCTCTGTTTGCTCTCGCTCATCTGCCATTAAGAGATTATCCTATATAGCCCGCTGATAAGCGAAGACTCAGTGCAAGTGGAGAATTGCTCGCGAGCGGTTCTCTCTGTTCTTTTGCTCGCAATGTGAATGCAATCGAATCGTGTAATTAACCGGCAAAACGCTCGTAAATTGACACAAGCCCACAACTCGGTCGCGTTCGGCGATAATTTCCACATACTCTTATTAACCATTGTAATTGGCGTTAATTAAGTGTCTCGTGTATATATCTCTCACTCTCTGGCTGTGTATTTCCTTCTTTTTCCGTAGTGTCGATCGCTTCTAGACGTATGTGTTAATTGATAAGACTTTGCCTTATTTATATAGCAAAACGCTATAGAAATCGGAAATGCAGCGGAAATAGTTGATATACCTTTTTTTGGTGCCCCCCTTTAGCTGGCCTCGCAAAACAGAAATTGAAGCGTTGCTCAGTATTTAGAGATAACAGATCATTCATTGAACAGAGTCTGAATGAGGCTTTATGTAAATGGAAATGATTCTATTTAGATTTCGGTAGTTTTTAAGCGCAGTAAAGATTTCTTTATAAAAAAGATTTAAAATATACAAGATAAACGATTAAGACATTTAATTATAACCGATATGTAATACATATTTTTCAATTCTTCTCTGAAGGTATATGCATATTTTCAAATGCATTTGCATATCCCTTTAACGCAGACTGCCTTCTTTCCCCTGGTGCCACAGATTGCCGAACACCGATCAGTTGAGCAGGAGGCACGCTTCAGGCGTAATCCTGTATCCTGTTCTTGTTCCAGGACATATCCTTGTGCATTCTCTTTGTGAAGTGGTTCCGCCCGAGCCACAAAAACTCCCACCGCTAGTGCTAGAGCCAGGAAAATTGTGATCTTCATGTTGGAAAATCGAATTAAACACTGTTCTGGTTGCTAGTCGTGACAGTCGTCTTTTATAGGTAATCGATCGTCTACCGGTTTATGATAATCATTCCTTATACGATATCAGAGTTGGGGATATTCCTGTTTTGATATATTGTTTTAGTTTAAAAAATTAACGGGAAATAAACTATGCAATAATGCATAAATTGACACTGACAAGTTGTTATGTGACTTTGTGGCGAAAGTTTTAAAGTTGTAGTTTGCGGTTTGTTTTTAAATAGAATGGAAATGTGATATGGAATGTTTCTTCTAATAGTTTCTTTTTTACTTTGGCATTCTTAATGTAAGTTCAAAGTTAGAGATTTAAAAATTTTAAATAAATTTCTTAGGGAGATTGTTATAGATTTTTATTTCATTTTCCATAAAAGTTTCATAAATTTTATTCTCTCTTCTGGTCCAATTCAACGTCGGCACACGCAGACAGCTTTGTCATTGCAATATCCACCCTTATTCCCTCTGGCCAGGCAGTGGGCAGCGCAGGCGGTATGGTTCCAGTTCCACTTGGACAGCAGATCGCAGGTGGCACGCTTCTGGCGACTATGCTCACCCACGGCCTGGTCGGATTGCTCTGCAGGATGCTCCGCCTCTGCCAGGACATAATCCGGAAGAGCCTCCTCCTTTACGGGTTGAGCTTGCACCAAGCAAGCCACCAAGGCGAGGGCTAGGGCCAGGCACACAATGAACTTCATGATGGGATCTCAGTGGAAATACTGCTGTGACTTGTGGTGGCCTCTCTGGGCTTATATAGCAATCTTGCTGGCAGATCGATTTCTCGAAGGGACTCCCCAATTGGATGGGTGACTTATTTCCCCATTGTCGCTATTGTCTTCTTCAATATGCAGGAGCACACGCACGTCTCGGGGATTTTAAAGTAGCCGCACCTCAGACAATGGGAAGAAATCCCCGTCTGAGGTACTATTTCATTTTTTGTCTTGAGATAAGAGGAAAAATATATGTTTAAGATCGATATTTGCATAACTCTGTCTCATTTTCCAGGCTGGTGCAATAAAAAACCATATTTTTAAATAACAAATTTATGATTGATAGCTAATTTCAAATAATTAAACTCTTACTAAAAAAAATATGTGATGTTGGCTTTTTTTACATTTTAAAATAGTATTGGTTTTAAAAATAAATAAAATAAAAGCCGAAAGTATTATCCAGTATAAAAACCCACACAATCGATCTTTGAATCAGCAAAACACATAGAAACAATAATTTTTTTATTTTTAAATTACACAAAAACATATTTTAATGCAGTATATTTGCTGTGGAATACATATTTTTAAAACTATCGCTTTGTTTATCTTTGTAGTTAATGGGTTTTTTTATTTTTCTTAGTTTTGAAGATGGCACAGACAGTTTCCTTTCCTGCAGAGACCGATCATTCCGTTTCGGGCACAAGAGGCAGCACACCGCAAGGTCGAGCAATTTTCACGCTTCTGTCGTCCTGGCTCCTGGAATGTAATCCCTGTATCCTGTTCTTGTTCTAGGACATGTCTTTGTGCATCCTCTTTGTGAAGTGTTTCCGCCTGAGCCACATAGAACGCCGCCAAAGCTAAAGCCAGGAAAATTGTGAACTTCATGTTGGAAAATCGAACTAAACACTGTTCTAGTTGCTAGTACTGACAGTAGACTTTTATAGTTAATCGATCGTCTACCGGTTTATGATAATCAATCTATATACGATATATTGGAGATTAAAGATTTACGGGAAATAAACTATGCAATAGTCGTTTCCCATATTGCATAAATAGACACTGACAGGTTGTAATGTGACTTTGTGGTTTGGTTTTTAAATGTAATGTAAATGTGTTATTAAAATCTTTTTTTTTCCCCGAAAGTATCAGACAGAAACTCTGTAACAGAATAAATAAAACACAAACGAACTTTGAATCTGCAAACTGTAACTATAACTTTTTTTTAATGTTTAAAATTCATATTTTAATAAAGTATATTCGCGGTGTATTATTCAAGCTTTTGTTGAAATTGATGGGTTCTTGTTTTTACAGGATATTGAGGATAGCACAGACATTTTCCTTTCGTGCAGATGCCGCGCATTTTCTTTATGTTACAAAGAGCAGCACACTCCAAAGGCGAGCAAGTGGGACGCTTCAGGCTTCCAGGCTGTCTCAGCTTTTGGAAGGAACTAGGCTTAACCTTCTTCTGTTCTAATGCTAGTTTCGGGACATCCTTTAATGGTAGACGTTCCGCCTGAGCCACATAAAACACCGCCAGAGCTAGTGCCAGAAAAATTGTGATCTTCATGTTGGGAAATTGAAATAAACACTGTTCTGGTTGCTTATAGTGACAGTCGTCTTTTATAGGTTATCTATATTAGCGACCGGTTTATAATAATGAGCTCTATATTATATTATTTATATCAGTTTTTTGCATTTTTTTAATGTTTTCCAAGAACTAAATTTTGCATAATGTATTATTAGAAAATATATTTAATTGTTCCAAGTTACTGACTACACTTAAAATAGATATATTTATATTCTAGGTTTTTTTCAAGACCTGGATTCCAGATTATTTAACCTGAAGGAATATTTAGATCTTAACTTAACAACTTACTCCATCCTATAAGAAAATGAAAAGGCAGCAAAATCTAAATAAACAATGAATAGTATTTTATAGCCGGATATTATTTATTGTTGTACCCAAAATAATTAAAAATCGCTGATCTGATCAGATCCGGTAATCGTTTCGATTTCTAGCTAAGTATTTAATTCTGCTCGCTTTAGAGGCTTTATTACTCAGAGATACTCGGGTACAGATACATATACAGATACCAATATACATAAACATACACACTATTGGCGACAATAAATAATTTCCACCGAAAAGTCTCTTCATAAAGCCGGACAAATAAACAAACGAGAATCACACAATGATTAGTTTGGCACACACACACACGAGGCGTCGGAGGCGGGTGTACTTGGTGTATATTCCGTATCTGTGCTGTATCTGCGTCAGCCGGCGTATGTGTATCTATATCTCTATATATCTGTATCTGCAGTTGAGCACTGCAATCCCGATCGGATAGGATCCCACGACCGTGGCTTTTCAGTTGCTCCTTCGCTGCCCGGCTGCCCCGTTGCACGTTGCCTGTTTACCTTTGTTATCGACCAGGTCTTGTCTTGTCTTGCATTTTGGCGTCATACTGTCTGCCAGTCCACTCCACTTGAGTCCAGAACCCCACCTCCTTGCACACCGCTCCAAAGTGTTCTTTGGCCAACCATTTATACAGGGAGGAAAATTTTGTTGGGATATTGGTAATTATTTGTTTTAATTTTATTAAATCTAGTTCAACCTTTGAAAGTTATTTTAAGAAGGAGAAAGTTTAGAAAAAATTAGGTTTATCTGGAGGTAGAGAGGTCTCGGTAATGCTTCTACTTTAAAGATCAAAAAGTCTCATGTCATAAAAAATTATAAATAAAAGAAAGGGTTTGTTTTTGGAACTTTTTCTTAGTCTTTTCCTATAATTCATTTTTTTAGTAAATTTATTTGATGTTCATTAGACGATTAGGATATTCTCTGACATATCCTGTCTATATAATAAATCCCGAGACTAATTTAAAAAAAAATCTCTCTACAAAATCAAAGAGTTCCCCCCAATTTTTCTCCAGTGCAAACTCCAATCGTTGAAGAACACCACAAAACAGAGTGTGGCACAGCCGAAAACAAAGCAGAACCAGGGGCGGTTGTTCGAGAGGTTGGAAGGGGATCTTGCTATAAGGTACCAGGAGTGAGCCAAGAGGGGGGGAGGGGCAGTCAGTGGCAGTTATCGCTGCCGTCAGACTGTCTGGCAGGTTTCACACCGAAAACATCGGAGGCAACCGGCAAGGCAACGTCTCTGCCTGCGTCCCCCCCTCTCTCTATGTCTCTCTGTCTCTCCTCCCGCCAGGTGAACCTGGGACGCGGGACTCCTTGGCCAGCCGCGGCGGCTCTATAAATCACAGGAGCGAGCGGGGCCCGGGCCCTCGACGACTCACGTTTTCCCCTGGTTTCCCTGGTTCCTCGATTCCCGCTGGCTGAGCCGCCGCCAGAGCAGCTGGTGCAACTGTTGGCCGCTTTGTTTTAGATGATTTTTGTTGCTTTTGTTGTTGGTGAGGCAACCTCTTGAGATGCACAAAGGAAGATAAATTTCACACGCACACACAAGTGCTCGCACACACCGTCTGCGATCGTTTTTATGCTGCCCACAGTGGGTAATCCCTAAGGTGAATTTGTGTTCACTGAAAAATACTTAAGTTTTTGAGGAACACCTTAAAAATTAAAGTGTAGTTATCATAATTTTAGGGGTAAACTTACTCTACTTACTCTTCGTTACTGGAACTAGTTGAGAATTACAAGGTTAGAAACATGGAAAGAACTTACAGTAAAAGACTACCATTGCTTTTGATAGGAAATAAATATATTTATATTTTTATATTACGATTACTATTAATTTAAATTTAAATCTGATGTCCTCCAAACCGAAACCAGTTGGAAATTACATTGCTTAAAATATATATGTATAATAATAGAAACCTTAAAGATTAGTCACCTGAAAATATTATTATTTGGATTATTTATCCCTTGAAATTTTGGTAAAATAATATAACTGGGATAGTTATTCCATTTAATGCTTTACTTTTGCCTTGGACTTACAAAAGATCCATCTAGGACTTATAGTAAATAATGCTTTTATATATTTACCACGCTTTTCTTGAAACTAAATAAATATTTATGAATTAATACTTTTGATAGAATACATCTTTGTGGTAAGTTTTATAATCTGTGATAACTTCTAAATTGATCTTACAAAATTAAATGATCTCTCCTTTTTCTTCCCTAGATCTATAGTTTGTTTCATTAAAGCAGTCTCCACTGTAGTGGCTGTCCGGTCTCTCGGAGTCGGAGTCGCAAAGATAAGATATTGGAAGCGACACGCCAGACACTCTGGCGACAGCGGGATCCCGCTTTCACCGTCGCCGCCGCCACTGCCCTCCGATCCGATACGATCACTCTCCGAGAAGAGAGAGAGAACCCCGATTCTCTCACCCCGCCTCGATCGTGATCGTGATCTCTCACGGCACGGTGGCACTCGGTTTTGGCCACTGCCACACACTCCACCATATCCAGATCCCAGGCGAGGCGCGGCCACCGCCGGGCGGCCAGTCGTGTGTGGAACTCGGCGTCGTTCGGTTGGATTTTTGCAGTTGGCTCCGGAGCTATAACACCCAAAGTGATCCTCGCTTCTGCGCTTGCTCTTTTTCGAAACGAACCAAAAAAAAAAAGACCCAAAACGAAACTGCGGCAAAATCGCACACATAAAGACACCGCACAACACACACATTATATAAACAGAAGATCTGCCCAGAACACACCTTACCTTAATGCACACACACACCGCCTCACTATAAATAGACCGCGGAAATCGGTAAATAAATAAAATCGGAAAATCGGAAAGCGGCAAAGTAAAAGTTCTACGGGTAAAATCTAATTGCGACTTTGCGAAAAAGTTTCTTGGTTGCTGCACAAAAATCGGATTATAATGAGAGAGGCACAACGCAATTAACACACCAACGCACACACACACACCTACAAAAGTATCCACCTGAAAAAACAGTTAATTAACGAAATCGAACTGCAAAGTGAAATGCTGGCGAGATGTGTTTTCTTCGTCACCTGGCTGGCGGTCCTGATAGCGACTGGAAGGAGTGAGGACGATCAGTCGGTAAGTTAAGCTACGAAAAAATATAGAGGTGTGATTTGAAAGGTAATGAGATGGAGAGTAGAAAATTTATAAAATTAATGGAGAAATAAAGATTTAGAGAGTTGTTTTGGGTTTACGAATGGAAATCTTTTAGGTAGAGCTTTATTTCAATTTTTGAGATCCTTATCACCTTCAAACTTTGAGGATCAAAGGGGTTTCTATTTAGTTTACACCAGATTCAAGGGACCTGAACTTTTTAGTATAATAAAAACTATAAGTATTCATATTATCATGAATATTAACAAAAGTAGACTATATGTTTTTATTTGGACTCCTCCTTGACTTAATAAAATTTTTTTTATTTTAATATGATATTAATATTATATCTAATCGCGCTAAGAACATGTTTCTTTGAAATATAGAATCCTACTTAAAATTGATATACTTCAAACTTTGACAAAATTAAATTACAATAGATGGCAGATCAGATAAATGTTATAAAACGATCTTAAATTAAGCTCTTATAAGCTTATAAACCCCTGATAATAATAATATTGCTTATAGAAAGATAAAATTAAGCCCTTACAGCTCTTACTCTTTAAAATAATGCTATGATAAGAGCATAATGATCATACCCTGCAAAACTTTTTGCAGACATCACCGCACACACTTCAAGAGTGATCACTTTTTAAATCCCGGGAAAACACTTGAATATTCCAGGTATCAAAAAGGTACCAAAAAGTCAGACAAAGAGAGTTAAACGCAGATAAAGAAGAAGAAGATGCTAGCAAAGAAGCTGCGATTGTGCCGTTCTCCTTCTCCTTCCTTCGTTTTCTCCTCAGCTCAGCTTGTCCGCCGCCGCGCAGTCTGCCAAACTCTAAGAAGAGAGTCTGCCGGTGCTTCTCCTCCTCTCTTCTCCCACTCTCCGCCGCCTTGATTTTTGTTTTTGTTTCATCTGACCGACGGGGGACGAACGTGTTTCGTGTTCCTGCAGAAAACAAGAAGAAGAACAAGAAAGGTAGAAGGAGGAGAGGTGCAAAAAGGTGAACACAAAATGGTCACAAGTCAAAAGCGATTTCTTTTGCCAGCCGCCTCTTGGCTTCTCCTTTTTTTTTAAGCCTCTTCTTAGGCTGTTTTTTAGTTTTTATTTTTTATGTTGCCAATGCCACTAAGCTGGCTGATGATGACAAAGTGTGAAGAAGTATTTAAAGTGTGGAGCGAGCTTCCACCTCCTCCTCGCCCATCCCCCCCTATTTTACCTATCGCAGCCTCCGCTTTGCCACCTCGTTCGGCCAGCGTGAGAACTGTCAGTCAATAATTTTGTCGTTATCTCGGTAACAATCCTTGAGCTGTCTCCTTTTATAATTTGTAGCTCTCCCCTCTCCAAGGAGAGAAGGAGAGGTGGCAACAGGGTGCCCCAGGTGTGTGGGGATTCTCACTCCAGGCACGTTTTCGGGATAACGCCCTATTTAAAGCTTGGATAATCGCTAGCGAATATGTCATTTGCATTCCCAATTAGAAGAGACATTCCCCAAGGACAGGGGTGTGTGTGCAAAAGCTTATAGAAGGGGGTTAAGCTACACAGAAAGAAATTATCAAGTAAAAATAAAAATCAGAATCTATGAAGATTAATATTTATATTTTGAAATATTCAATTTTTCTCATTTAATAATTTTAATCAAATTTATTTTGCATAATATATGTTCCCCAAATTCATTTAAAGCTTCGAAGCTCTCCACATATTTATTTCGCCATCCATGGCAGTCTCCAATTCCTAAATTTCCATTTGGCCAATGCCAGGGAATCGAGTTCTTAACCAGATGCCCTACGCCCCACTTCTTAGAACAGCCATCCGATCTGCCGATTGCAGCATTATATATATATTATATCTATACCTTTATGTGTCTATATATGTATATATGTACCCAGTTGGGGGGAGTCGAAAATCACCTGCGCACTCCGATTTCCAGGCAGCGCGTGCTCGATGCCCACAGAAAACGAAAACGAACTCGAATTGTTTACAGACATTCTACATTATTTGGGTGTATGTACACACAATGTGTGTGTATGTTGGTTGTGGCAACATCGAGACAACACTGGGACAGGTATAATTGCTGCTACTCATAATTGTATAACATTTCTTGTGGGGGAGCTCCCGGTATTTAACACTCAGCAGTGGGGTTCTTATTATATTGACTTTCCTGGGGGTTTTTGTTTACGCTCAGGCCTGAAATTACAACATTTTTATATATTTATAATGCATTCTTTTACTGGCATGAGAGAAATTCACAAGAATTTATTAGTGAGAATTATTGTATTTTTGGGGTTAAATATTTGTGCGAGAAATATAATCTGTGGGTTTCCTAGGCTTTAAATACATAGTAAAGATAAAACCATCTCTCTGATAAAGTAAATAGTAATGTTTTAAGTTGAAAAATGTTGTTTACCGGCAAGATTTATACTAATTTTTATAAATCACATTAAAATACAAAGTATCTTTATCTTGTTAAATCGAATTTTCTAAAAGCTTTACGTTTAAAAATGGATTAAATATATCTTTTGGAACTTTTTGTTAATTTTTTTTTAAATATCAGTTAAATAAATTAACTAGAGTAAACCCAGAAAGAGTCGAACCTGAGAAAAAAAAAGGAGAAGCCTTCTCAAAGTGCAGTTAAATCAAAATCCCATTCTTTTGCTACTAAACAGAACTGATAAGCTGTTTTTATGGCTTGGCCTGTACATTGCAGGCAATGCATATATATTTGAAATATATTTAAAAGAGCTTCGAGGCTAGGAAAGATCAAATCTAGCCAGCAAAAACTCACTTACTCTTGGTTACTTTTGTATAAAGTATAGCAGCAAGCCAGAGCAGCACCTCAATTAGTATCCTCATATCTTATCCGAAACATGTTTCGGTTATGGGACATTTAGATGGCTTGACGCATTTCACTTTTCAATAAACAGCAAAATCTAATTAATGTCCGAGAGACACGATACATAAATATCCGTGGGCCGTGGGCTTTGCCCCAAGCAAATTGGCGACAAAAGAGACGCTGCTGGCGGCTGCACTGGGCCTCCTCCTCCCCGTATGAACATACAAATATATATAGTTATAGATAGAGATATATATCTCCGATTTACATACACGCGCTTATGTGATTTTTTGTGGGTTAAACAAGAATTCGCGCACTCAGCCGGCAGCCAGTTGGTCGCGAAGCTTGGCGGCTGCCATAATACGTTTTTTTTTTTTTCATTTTTTGGTGTGGATTTTGGGGCTGTGTATGGGCCTGACAACTTTGATTTTCGCATTAGCTTGGAAACCCTCCTCCATCTTCCCGCAACGCTGTCCCCGTCGGTGTCAATATTCCGAATTCGTATTCCAGTCAGAGCCGAAAGCCCAGACGCTTGGCGGCGACTGGCAGCAGACCTGGCCATAAGTGCAGTAAATCATTTTACGCGTGTTCGCCATACCAGCACCTCACCTCACTGTCTCCTCCTTCTCTCCTCCACCAGATGAAGCTACCCGCCTGCGCCGCCAAGCAGGGCGAGTGCGATGATAACGAGGGTCCCGTCTGCGGCACCGATGGTCAGACCTATCCCACCAGATGTCACCTACTGCGGGCGCAGTGCGGCGGCCACCAGGTGAGCCTCAAGTACCACGAGTCCTGCAATGGTGAGTAAAGATTAATTACCTTCCTTAGAACCCTTTAAACTCAATACAAATCCTTTCATTTCAGCCTGCCTGGAGGCGGTGAAGTATGCCCGTCGGCAGCAGGCTCGGGATCCTGATTACTTTGTTCCTCGCTGCCGGAAGGATGGCAACTATGCGGCCATGCAGTGCTATGGCAAGACGGGACCCTGCTGGTGCAGTGACAGCCAGGGCAGGCCCATCGAGGATACCTCGACGCCAACCCGAAGGGGTAAGCCCCGTTGCCGGGCCTATCGGCGCAACCGTCGTCGCCTGGCCTCCCACCAGATGAGCTATAGTCCGGATACCTCTGCTGCTGCCTCCAAGGGCAGCTCGGAGTCGGGAGCTGCTGCCCATCGGCCCTGCACCAAGACGGATCGGGCCATGTTCAATGCCAATCTGATGCGTTTTATACGCGACGAGGCCCAGAGCTACCTGCGACAGCCATCGCTTTCAGATGCAGCTATCCTGGAATGGAAATTCGCCAAGCTGGACACGAATGGGAATCACTTGCTGGATCGCCAGGAGGTTAGGGAGCTCAAGAAGTCCCTGAAGAAGGTGAGTATTTCAAGTGGCTGTGAGTGGTTATCCTGGTTAAGCCTTAATCTTGATTTGGTGTTTAGATTGTAAAGCCGCGTCGCTGTTGCAGGACCTTTGGCAAATACTGTGATGTCACCAAGGACGAGAACCTCAATGCGCTGGAATGGAGTATCTGCTTTACCAATAAGTTGAACAATCGTGAGTAAATGAATCAGAAAAATTAAAGGATTAGATTATTAGTAAGCAAAGTAACTGAATATTAAAGATAATTTATGGTATAACTAACATAATTATAATTTTGAACAGTTTAAAGCCTAATTTACCTAATATTATAAACTAATTATAAACATATTTCATTATTAAAAGATGTGTAACAATTTAAACTTAACTAAAAACAATCATCTCATAAGTTTGTGATGTTTTTAGAGGTTAACTAACCCTTAGCGCCCTTACTCAACCATTTAATTCATCTCTCCCACGTATGTATATCTCACCTGTATCCAGGTAGTGCCGTTGTTACCCTCCTGGCCAGCAGTGCAGCCACCGCTCCGCCGCAATCCACACATTACCATGTCCACAGCACCTCCACAAAATCCAATGGCAATCATCGCGATCATACCAACACCAATATCATTGGCAGTGCCACCGGCCATCATCCGCACACTTATACCGAGGATGTGAGTGGCAGTGAGGATAACGAGGACAACTACGAGGACAGCGGAACGGGCTATGGCGGCGAGGAGGATGAGTCGGATGGCGGGGATTTGCCCAACTCACGTAGCCACATCCCATCATTATATAGTACGTAGATTTTGTGTTTGTAAAAACTAATCCAAGCTTCGGATCATTTAATAGGGATATTGATATGTCGATAATGTATCAATATCCCTTCGATATGCACCATCGACTTTACCCTGTTTACCCGAACTCTTGTGTATGAAATAAGATCAGATCCTCATTTCATATCATTTCTTTTCGGTGGTGTTCATTGGGCATGCTTCCAAAGGGCAGAATAGAATGTATGTTAACGCGCATATCTTGACAGTGCTGAACTCCAAGCCGGAGACGACGAGCCAGGATACCGAGAGCGAGTCCAACTGCTGGATGGATCAATCAGTGGCGCTGGAGGAGCAGGGGGTAAGTGATGGCGCCATCTCCATTCGTTTTCCTATTCCTCTCTAATTGAATTTCTTTTTATTCACAGCATGGTGGCAAGCTGTTTGTGCCTCAGTGCCTGCCGGATGGTCGCTATCAGCGCGTGCAGTGCTATACTTCCACATCCTACTGCTGGTGCGTCAACGAGGATACGGGCAAGAGCATTCCGGGCACGTCGGTGAAGAATAAGCGACCGCAGTGCGAAGAGGATGTGGTGGTGCGTCCCATGAAGGGTTGCACTGAGCCACGAAAGACACAGTTCCTGCGCGAGTTGAAGGCCTTCCTCAACACATCGCTCCTGCCCAGCAGCACCACAGCGTAGGTTTATCCTTGAAACATCCGTGATATATTTCTAATTAAAAAAATAATTTGCAGGGTCAACTCCACTTTGTGGAAGTCAGAGGACGAAAGGATTGCCACTTTGAGCTTTGTCTATTTGGACAAGAACAAGAACAAGTCCTGGGAGCGACGGGAGTGGAAGGTCTTTCGGGATCTCGTCACAAGTGCCAGGTAAGAGCCGCACACAGTAATTATGTGGATATATTTTCCTTAAGTTTATACCTTCCATCCTTTAGCAATTTACGCAGATGCGGCAAGAAGATGCCCAGATACTGTGACATCAATGGCGACAAGAAGATCTCGCTGGCCGAGTGGCTCAACTGCCTGCAGGCGTCACCGCGGGAGAAAGCCACCACAGAGAGAGTGCCGGCGGCACAGTCAAGTGAGTGAACCATCTAGCTTCTTCCAGAGTTCTCTATGCTGATCCTGATCTCCTAACTTGCAGATGAAACGACAAGTCCGAAACGCCAGGGATTAAATCCGCTGGAGCGATATCTGAAAGATTAATAACCGGGAAACTCTGCTGCTGTTTACTCACTTACTCATTAGATGTCGTCGTGCCATGACACACACACACACACAACAAAAACTAAGGGTGAATCGATAAGCTAGGACTAAGGACTTAAAGATAGTACTTCTATTCAATTTAAAATTTGTTTCTCAGTTTTTCAAAGATCCTCATTAAATTAAATTATTTAATTAGGTAAAGCTGGCATTTGTTTTCATAACTTAGTTTAAAAATTTAACAGGAATATGAAACAAGCCAAGTTTAATACAGATTTCTGTGAGAAGCTTCCTAGGTTTTTGTCCAAGCAATCGATTCACCCAGCACCCACACCCACACCCAAAAACACAGACACATTCCTAGCATATAGATTCTATGATTTACATGTGTATGTTACTAATTCTTAATTAGTGTTGTAAATATTATCGGACATAAATGTTTAAGCTTAGCTTTGGTCAAAATCTCTTACTTCGGCTTGGCGCCAATGGCCTCCCAGTGGATAAGCCGCAGCGGCAGCTTTATAAGAGTCTCCCTGGATTGGGGTTGCAGCAGCAACTTGGCAGCCTGGGCTAGGACGAGTATTACTAGGGTGGTCACCTCCATAATGACAAAATGCGATATGGACGAGCCAATGTCCAGCCAAGAGCCCTGATTGCGCACCAGAAACAGGAAGTTCAGTCCCATCACATCACAGATTAGCAGCAGGCAAATGTAGATCTGCTCCTCATGCTGACGCACACACTCACTGTTGGCGTACACCACCGCCATGATGAGGACAACGGGCAGGAGTAACTTCAGCAGCACCAGACCCATAATCACGAACGGTGCAAAGTGACTGAGGTAGCAGCGGGCAATGTTGGGATCAAAGGAACTGATGGAGGCTATGTTGCCGGATCCGAACAGCGAGAAGAAGGTGTACAGTAGCAGAGTGAAGGCTAGCCGCAGGAAAGACTTCTCCACCTGACCACTCTGGGCGCGCAGCGAAAGACCCAGTTCCATGGTCAGCAGCTGAACGAACACCGCCTCGTAGGAGGTGCACAAGGTGGCATACAGGCATCCCAAATTAAAGGCGATCTGTGCCAGGCGCAGCTCCAGCTTTGTCTCCTGGTTCACCAAAATAGAAGCGAAGGCGTAGGCCAGGTACAGCCAGCTGGCCATTTTCAGAAGCAGCGGAATATTGGTGCCACTGCCATGGAGATAGGCACACACTGCGGTATTCAGCAAGATCAGGGCATTGCAGTACTTGGTGTGATTCTCAAAGCTCAATCTGGCCTTGGCACTCCACAGGGAGTTCACGGGGATCACAATAACACCAGCCAGGAGCATAAGCCAGTTCTGATAGCCAACCGATGGCGGCAGCAACGGAAAGCCGGCCAGAATCAGGACCAGGGCAAGCCAGCGGTAAAGCTCCAGGGATTTGGGCTGGAAGTTACTCCAACTGTTGTAGCAGGCAAAGGCCAAGAAGCACAGTGAGATTAGGCGGCGGTCGAAGAAGGTGAAGACCATCAGCTCCGCACAGACGATTATCATCAGGAGTTGAAACGTTGTAGTCTTTAAAGCCGGAGCACTGTACACCCGTTCGGGCTGCGGAGTGACTGTAAAGGGCTGAGCAGCCTTCAGCCAGACAAAGATGGGCAGCATCAGATAGAATTGTATGTCCAGCGGGGTTCGTTGTAGCAGCAGGAACAACATCAATACAACCACAGAGAGAACTGAACTCATCTTTACCAGCTTGGCATTATTTACGAGCGCCAGCTCCACTTGACTACCCCTGTTCTTCGCCAGCAAGCGGTACAGATAGAATATCCAGCCCAGGAAAGTGGCAGTAGTGCTCAGCAGGAGCGCCCTCCGATAATATCCGTGATAGTAATCGATGCCCTCGAGAGCGTGCTGCATCATAACTTGGCTCTTGGCCTGGGAGAGCATGGGTTCATTATGCAAGCGCAGCTTCTTGATATTTTTCTTGTACGTATCAATGGCAAGCGGGGGCAGCTGTTCGAACGCAGGCATAAACCCTGCGAAGAGTCCTTTATCGTGCTGCCTTTGGAGTGTTTCATATTGCTCCAGGAGCTGCAGAGCATTCAAATTTGCAGCCTTGGCTTCGTACTCGGCACTGACATTCATGTAGCCGATGGGCAGGGTTCCAAAGTTATTCATGGGCGGCGGCAGGCCAATCAAAGCCGACATAAGGGGCGTTAGTTGAGCCTGTTCCAGTTCGAGCAGCGTCATCGGTGGACCTTGATCGTTGGGCATAAATTGTCTGCTGCCAGGATTTGGCACCTGGCGAGCAACGCCCGCTCCCCACAGCATAAAGGGTGTATCTGTTTCGTGAGCAGTGCCAGCACCATGGGAACCTGTAGAGATAAGAACATATAAGATAAGACAACTGTGTTTTTAGAAAAGTTTAGCACATTACCAGAGTCAGTCATCCCATGATCCGAGGTCAGCAAGTAGACAGTTCTTTTATCTGGAAACACACGCTCGAATTCCTCGTAAATCTCACGGACGCCACGCTCCGTCCTATCCAAATTCTTGCGGAATTGTGGCGAGCCCGGCTTGTGGACATGTCCCACTGTGTCCAGTCCCAGGAGATGCAGGAAAAAGACCAAGGAACTGGAGTCCTGCAGCCTATCACCCGTGCGTTGCAGCAGCCACTTAACCCGAGTGAACACCCACTCATCCTGTTCGTAGCTTTCGTAGCCCGGCGAGAAGTCAAGATCGTTGGTGTACGATTGGAAATGCAGAGTTTTTACGTTGACGAGATGCTCAAAGATGCCGATAATGTCGTTGGCACCCCAGGCATAGATGTGGCGACTTCGGTTGAATACCGTGTCAAAGTCAATGGGGTTCTTCTTCCAGCCGCGCAGCACCGCCGACGGGTCCTCGTAGAGGCCAGCGAGCAGAGCGATGTGTCCGGGCCGCGTTTCGGTGGGCATACGCGTGCGCGACACTCCGACGAGGCCCTCCTGCATGAAGATCTCCCGCAGATGCGGCACATATCGGCAGTTATCCTCGAAGAATGAGTCGGCGCGCAAGCCATCGGTCACAATCAGTACCAGGCGCTTAGCTGGTGCCTCCAATCCGAAGTCCTGCAGCCGTTTCTGCGGTCTCAGCCCCTTGATCACCGGCGAGCGGAAATATATGACGAAAATTGAGCCCAGGAGCAGTACGTGGACCACTAGGGCGAACACCCACATCGCAGCGAAAATTTGTTTTTGAAAATCAGCTGAGAGTGAGTAAGCTTACCAGTGTGACCACTAACGAAACGTCGACTTGATTGAAACAACGGTTTTGTAGCTAGAATTGTATCGAAAATAAGCTAAACATAACAAAATATATTTGTAAACCTCTAAAAATATAGAGAAAATATTAGTAAGGCGTTTCATGACCAACTGAGAGCTTTTATTTATTATAAGTAATCATAACAATTGTAACATATATATGTAAAATTGCCCCTATTTATAGCCGCTTTTAAATAGCTAAATTCTCCATAAAAACTGGTCTAGCCTGTCCAGTAAAATCGATTAATCACAGCTGTTTTGCCTCGAGTTATCGGTTTTTGCGGTGTAATAAAAAAAATGTCAGCGGCACGTTTGTACACAGGATTTCGTTTATTTTCCTCGAATCCCGTCGGCGGCCAGCGTCTGGTGGAGGCCGTGGAGGTGACCAAGAACGGCCGCACCATTGTGGCCTGGCATCCGGAGCAGTCTTTTCCCTACGAAAACACCCAACCGCTGCCCAAGATTACCGAGGCCCAAAGCTCCTCGGTGATCAAGGAAACAGCGCTGAACTCGGCAATGCGGGCATTCAAGAGCAAACATCCGGAAGTGGCGCGCCAGGAGCTGATGCAGCTAACGCACACCACCAAGCACAGATGGTTTCCTCGCGCCCGCGACAAGAAGGCCAAGAAGACTCCAATGGACCGGCCGTACCTGTAACCACCAGCCATTTACCATCACCTCAGCGTGTGCATTGCATAATGTATAAATAAATTCGTTTTCTTTTATTCCATGCGTTGGCGCTTGATGAATACATTGAGCAGATCGGAGATGGGAATGTCGGCAGGCGGCTGGGTGGGCGGAGCAGTGACAGCGGTATTATTGCGGTGCTGGGGAAACGTGGGCATCATGCGGGGATCACAAGCTGTAAAGGGAGCAGAAGCAAATATAGTGGCAATATTTAGAAACCCGGAAGGCAAACTTACCCTTCGGCGTATCCACAAAGTAATTGCTATTTAGGCACTCCTCGGCAGTGGCCCTGGTTAGGGGATTGTATATGAACAGGATGTTCAGGAGATTCCTACCCGACTGTCTGATCGAGTGGAACTTGGTCTTGAGATTGTTGTAAGGCTGCTGACTCAGGGTGAAGTTCTGCAGGGCGGGCATATCGGAAAAGCCGGGCCAGATGGACTCCGAGGGTGCTCCGAGCAAATCGATGATCATGTTGAGCTGTCCAATCTCCGAATTCCCGGGAAGCAGAGGTTTTCCCAGCAGCAGTTCGCCCAGGATGCAGCCAAAGGCCCACATATCCACGGCTGTGGTGTGCGTGCGGCAGCCAAGGAGCAGTTCCGGTGCCCGATACCACAAAGTGACCATCTGCGGCGTCATGGGCTTTGGCGGATTACTAAACATGCGCGCCAGGCCAAAGTCAGCTGGAGATTGGATCGTTATTAGCTAAACAAGATCTCTAGGAGCTCACTAGACTTGCCAACTTTGATGCAGCCCTTGTCGGTCATCAGGAGATTGGACACCTTCAGATCCCGGTGGATTACATAGCGATCGTGGAGGTACTTCAGGGCATTAAGCACCTGCAGCGTTATACACTTGACCTCCGATTCGGTAAAGGGCTGCGACATGTTGTCCAGCACGGAGGCCAGGTCCTGTTCGCAGAAATCCATCACCAGGAAGATGCTGTCCAGGCTCTTGCCCACGACCACCTCGCGCAGTCGGACAATATTCTCATGCTTGCACTGCTTCAGGATCATAATTTCGCGAAGTCCACTAACTGGCAGGCCATCCTTCTCCTGGTCCATCCGCACCTTCTTCAGGGCCACGATCTCATTATTTCGGGTGTCGCGGGCTCGATCTGGAGCAAAGTTCTCAATTAAAGAAGCGGTTTATGTGCGTCTGGAGGTCAACTTACACACAATCCCATAGCTGCCTTCGCCCACGCGGTTGAGTTTCTCGAATTCCGAGACGGGGCGACAGCGTCCATACTGCAATTTAAGCAATTAATCAAAGATTCTGGTGATTGTCCAAAACTTCCGAGCACTTACCACATTCTGCTCCGGAATGGGCATGGGAGTGCCGGTGTTCAGCGACATGAGGAAGCCCTTGCGGGTGATGGGCGCCTGGGGATCGGGCGCCGGATTGCTCTCCAATTCATTTGATTTTAAGCTAGACATTATTCAAAAAACCGGCATTAAAATCAGATTAAAATAATGTTTACAATTGCCCAATTAGCGATGTGAAGAACTAACGATAACATACCAATCGATAGCTCGTTAGAACTTTCCGCCATGGTCATACCATGGCGCATTTTGCATAACTTTTTAAATGTTTGGTTCTCGGAAAGTCATTATTTTATTGACTGACAATTACCTAAAAAAAAATATAGGCCCAGGTTTCGTAATATTCACTAATTTAATAACCAAAAAGACAAAAGTGGCTAGAAACGCGAGCACGACTTATGAAAGTGAAATTGCACCAGTTTAAAGAAGAAATTTCAAATGCATGTCTTAGGCATTAAACTCTCGTCATCGCCGCCGCCGGCTCTACGCATGTGTGAAAATCTGCGCGCAAAGCCACAACACCAGGCCACCAATCAATTATCACCCCTGAACTTGGCGCAGATCGCTTGATGGTATAAAAGCTGGAAACCCGGCTTCGAGCTGCATCATTCGGTTCTGCAGTGGACCAGCCAAAGGGATACCAGCTTTCAGTTTCGAATAAAACCACCTACAACCATGCACAAGAATACCATTTGGTACGGAGCCGTGCTCTTGGTCCTATACTACACTCTTGTGTTCTGTGAGGAGACGGAGAATGCCGGAACGCAGCCAGCTGAAGTGGATAACCAAGCGGAGGATACCTGGGAGAATCTTGGCCGGGAGCTTATGGAGTTTGAGGGACGCACCCGCCGGCATCGTCATCACATGTTTTGGTGTAAGTAAATTAAAGAAAAGTAGTTTGTTTTTTAAGAGCAAAAAAAAACTTCCAAGATGAGTGCGAAAAATATAGAAGATGCTTTCTAAAGCCACACTAAGGCAGGTCTTTCCTATGCTAGCGAGATAGAGATATATAATTTAATTCAGATTTTAATTTAATTTACTAAGCTCTGGAAAAGGAAATAATTTTTCACGCATGATCCTTCTTTCTTTTATATTTCCTAAAATATTACATTTCTCTTCAGTTTCTTAACTCTTTAAATGCTTTTCTATAATCAAAAACCTCTTTTAAGAAGAAAATATAATTAATAATCTAAAAATTGTAATTTTTCCACATTTAATTTCCTAATTTATATTCTCCTCCTTGCAAAAGTTACCTAATCTCTCCCAGAAAACGTTACTTACACATAATTCCCCGAGATAAGATTAACCAACCTTTAGTTTGTTATCAAAACAGCATAATTTACATAATAATTAGCAAGTTGTCGGGTTATTGCTATTATTCTGATCACTTTGGGATTACCTACCATAGCTCGGTCGTGTTTCGGCGCCACTTTCTTTCGAAAGTTTTTCCATATGGTTCAAGTCCCCAAATTGTCTGATCACGAATCTCTAGCTCAATTAACACTTTTCACTTTCAATCTTTGGGCATAGATATTGTTTAATAAATTTTCGTTGACTTCTGCTTAAGAAAAATGTAGAATTTCGAGAGCAGTGAAAGTGTCTGCCACTCTGATGCAATGGAAAATTATTTAATCTTTTATCTTCTCCCAACAGATCGCCACCTTTGGCCCATTGCCATTGCCTATTGGATCAAGGTGAAAGTGGTGATTGTCTCCTTCTTTGTGGGCAGTGCCATATACTTGGGTCTGCGCTACTTCTGGCCACATGCCCGATGCAATCAGGAGATTATCCTGGATCATCCGTGAGTTGTCCTGGAAAATACCCCTTTCCTTTACTGTATTTTAATAATTTCATTTTATTTTCCTTAGTCCCTCATCTTACTCCCATCATGATCATATTCCCTACTCCCTGGACCATGATCACTCGGATCATTATGAATCGCCACCCACTTCCTTTGACTCCAGCTCCAGCTTCGAGCCCTACTCGGGTTATAGCAGCTATGCCGGCTCGGATATTGTCTCTGACATACACAGCGATTACCATGGTGAGTCGCCCTCGGGTCCTGCTGGTCCTAGTGGTCCCTCCGATACGCGTCGTCGTGGCAGGCGTAGCCTTGAGGACGAACAGGATGAGGAGGAGCAGCAGCAGCAGCAGGAGGAAGAGGCTGAAAATGAGCAAGTAGAAATTGTGGATGAGGAGATAACAGAGAGTGTGGCCCGTCAAATGCCGGCCGAAGAGCAGTAAGTACTTAATAAACTTTCTCCTTGGAAATGATTTAATTTCCTTAATCCACCCTTAGGATTGCCGACTTCATGTTTGCCTTCTTGGGCCTGGATTCCATGGCCTGCCGCCGCCGCTTCGTCTGCGAAATGGAGTTCCGTTCCAAGCTGAATCCCATGACCAGCATGGCCTTCCGCATTGTGGGTCGCGGCTTCTTTGAGAAGTACACCAATGCCAGGAATCCTCAGTCCAGGGCCACCAACTTTGGCGAGTGTGCGGACGTTAATCCCGAGTGCATATTCGTGGAGAATGGTGAGGGAGAGGCGCAACAGGAGGAACAGCAGGCGGAGGAGCAGGCTCAACAGGTGGAGCAGCAGGCAGCAGCTACCGAGGAGGTCACCGCTGAGGACACCCAGAACGAGATCAACCTGCAAGCGGAAAGGCGACATGCCAAGCACAAGAACCGCAAGCTCAGCTCCATTGCCGAGCACATCCTGACGCAGTAGATCTGCCTTGTAACTTGTATTTATTTATGTTTTATTTATTTATTTTAACTATAAGAGTGGAGAACGAACCTAGAAACACACAAAATAAACTTGCCTCAATCTATTAATTAATGGAAAATGAAAAAAATTGGTCTTTTTAAATGCAAATTTTTAAATTACAAGGGAATAACAAATTCTCACAATGAAAACAAATCTTAAGGGCTGCAATACCTTCCGCGAAATACCTAGAAAATGTGACTAAAATTGATTTAAAGGCGAGACTATATATCAGGACTATATCTTCTTGGTCTTTTTCTTTTTGATGGCATTTATCTGATCGGCCATCTGCTCGATCTCCCGCTGGTTGATCGGTTCGTTCTTGCGCACCTGCTGCGTTTTGCTGCTCTTCTGTCGCTGCGCCAGATCGGCGGCCAGGTCGTTCAGCTTGCCCCACACAAAGCTCAGGAAGCTGGTGGCCAGATCCTGCTTGAAGAAGGCAATGGCCACCAGAGCAATGAGCACCAGGGCCGAAATGGAGTTCTGGTTGAGATCCGCCTCGGCGGCACGAACTTCTGGCTTGAAGTCCAGCTGTATGAAGACGGATCCCCGATCCGCCACGAACGTGGCCGAGGGCAGCTTGTAGGTGTAGGTTTTATCCGACAGCGTCGACTGCAGCTCAACCACATAGCTCTTGCCGTCCAGGGGAATGCGCGGGAAGAAGACCGTGATGCCGGGATTGAGCTTGGCCTTGGGATTTACTGGAGTGCCCACGCGTTGCGAGAAGACGGGCGAGTCGGAGTTGCCCTTGCGGTACATCACAATACGCAGGGTCTTGTAGTGATCGTTGAGCGTGGCTGTTACGCGGGCGGTGATATCCACGATTTTCAGGGGGCTAATGGCCACCAGATTGATGTCACGCACATCCTCGCTGGCCACCTTAACGGTGTGCTGGGCGGGAATGGATCGCTCCACGCTGTCCTTATCGGGTACGACGAGAACGGAGTACGAGCAGCCGGGCTGGAGGCCTCGAATGCGATACTGGCCATTGGCCTCGCTGGTGGCCTCCTCCTGCTGCTGCGGGCAGCCATCGAGAGCGACGGCTTGGACATTTACACCGGCAAAGGGATCGCCGTTGAGGGAGGTCACTGAGCCAAAGATGGAGTAAGCAAAGCGCTTGCCACTAGGGAAATGTTAATACGTTAATGAAACTGATGCAACTCTGTAGAAGTTAAACTCACGTCAATGTTACAGGCACCGTTTCGCCATCCTTGATCTCAATCATCTTTGAATTCGGCTCAAACTTGTACTCTTTCATCATGGGACGCAGGTAGTATTGCGATGGGGACAGCGAATGGAAGTTAATGGCTCCATTGTCACCAGTGACCAAATTCTTGCGATAACTCTCGCCGCCGCTCAGTGAGAGGAGAACACCGCTCAGCGCCTGACCGGCCTCATCCTTGACAGCCACCGTAATTTCGCACAGCTTGTGGGCACTAAACGAGGCCGACTGCCGGTTGTAGTCGCTAAACACATACGATTCCTTCTCAGCCTTTAGGTCAAAGTTCAAGGCCTCATCAATGGGTCCAAATTTAAACTCTCCGGTGACAGAGGTCAGCGCTTCCAGGCTCTGTAACTCCGGTTGATCGGGGAAGGAGAGGGTTATCTTGGCATCCTTAATTGCCGGCACTACCTTGCCGCGCAGTATCAATCCCCGGGTGGCCAAAAAATTAAAGGCAATATCCACACAATCACTGCTGCCAACGATCTCCTGTTGCTGCGGCGCAAAGAGCAGGACATCGCTCACCGGCGTCACACGCAGCACTTGTTCCGGCTTCAAATAGGTGTCATAACGATAGGCAAACTTTCCATCCACCTTGTGCGACTCAGCCACGGGTGTAATGACCTCCTGTCCCGAGGATTCCGATTCAAGGATCAGTCTAATGGACTCAGCCGTTGGCTCGGTGGACAGGACACGAATACCGGTCTTGTGGGCCACCGCATTGATGATCAGCGTTTGCAGTTGGTCTGGTTCCGGGGTGATGAACTTGCTGGGCAGCGAACTATCGTAGGTGTGGCAGCCCTCGAGCTTGAAATCATAGCTGCCGTACTTGTTCACGCAGAAGGTGTTCACACCCGACTGAATCTTCAGGGTTTCCGTGGAGGGCTTGGGTTCCGAGGGTCCAGTTACGTGGGTGTACCTCATCTGAAGGGGAAAGGATTACTCATATAGCTTACTTCTCCTTCTAAACTTGGCTAGAAACTCACCAAAGCGCGATGACTGGAGATGATGGACACCTCGTAGCCCTTGTGTACGAATGGTGGGGCATCTTCTTCGGCAGAGGCCACGTTGAGGAAGACTCGCGTCGATTCGTAGCAGAGATTGCCCTGTGGTATGGTCAGTTCATAGGGTCCTGGCAGCATGTCCTTAAAGACATACTTACCACCTGAGAGAGGCGGAAGATAGAGATAATGTGGAGTGTTAAAAAAAAATCAGGCTGGAAACTAATCAGTAAATAAAGAACCTTAGAGACCACGTATCTCTAACATAAGTTTACGATTCTTATCTCAAAAAGCCAAGTGGAAAACGTGGTAAATTATGTGAAATCTCCATGGGTTAGATTTCTTTCGGGGATTCCTCGAAGCTGCTTTCAAAGCTCGTAAATTATAAAGACTCATACTTCTTTATACTAAATAAATCAATCTCAAACCACTTACGATGTGCCCTGGCCTTCCACTTGCTCTCAGTGGGCTGACCGGTGGCATCCAATGCCTGCAGCGTGACTTCAGCGGATGTGCATGTTCCTGTGGCATCCGGCAGACACTGCAATTCTCCACGTATCTTGGCGCGCAGCTGGGAGAAGGTAATACCATTTACGGGAGCATCTCGCACTTCCGCCTGCTGCTGCACGGGGAAGAACTGCACGCCGGCGGCCTTGTCAGCATCGGTAGTAAGCACCTCGATGGTGTACTTGCCCACCGGGAGGAAGGCACACCAGCTGCCGGTCTCTGCCTTGGTCACAGCCGTCGTATGGAAGGTGGAACCGCTCTTGGTCAGTCCAACATTATGGGATTTGGGGGACACCACCTTGCCGCACACTTCATAGGCAGATGGCACAATTGTGGGCAGAGAGGCAGTGTTGATCTGGGCCTTAACTTGCAGGGGACTGAATTGAAGCTGCGACGACTCCACTTCGATATTGACGCTTCCAGCCTTGAGATTTTCCAGCGTGTAACCGCCTTGGGCATCAGTTTCGGCCACTTTCTTGCCATTCACCTTGATAACGGCTGACTTCAAGGGAGCTCCACCCGCTGCGGTCAAAACCTGACCCGAAACGGTGAAACCTGTGATCTTGAACTCATCCTTCAACTGGAGAGTATCCTTGCCCACTTCCAACTCTAAGAAGTCAGGGCTCAAGTGCAGCTTTAGCTTGGCATCTAGGTTAATGGCTTGCAAGAGGTATTTTCCCGAGGGAACGTTCCTGAAATTGTATTCTCCCGATTTGCTGTCCAGCTGAGAGAAGCAGGCGGCTGATGATTCATACTCGCTCTTGGCACTATTCGCAGGGACTGAGCTGGAGGATTTCTCGCATTTTGGCACTAAAGATTGCTGAGGAAAAAGATATAGGAAAAAAATTAGTAGGAATTCCAAGGAAAATCTATATAAATCCCTCAACTTACTCCCTTCTTTTTGTACAGAGCCACGCCCAGATTGCCAGGCAGCTGGGTGCTGGTGTCGAAGCGACCAACCACATCGAAACCAGAGACCACAAGAGAATTGGCCGGCAGTTCCGTGTTCCCACTGGCCACAACCACCGTGTGCTGCGACTTGGAGAAATGCCAACGGGCATGAGAGGCCGTGACCACATACTGGCCGGGAATGATGGGCGTAAAGGAGAAGACACCGCTGCCATCGGTCTTGGTGCGACGGACTTCACCCTGCTCCGAACGCAGCTCAACGTCCACGTCACGTGCACCGCCACCGGTGGCCAAGGCCACCTGGCCGGTGATGCCGAAGCCCTTGAACACAAAGTTAACGTCGCGACCCTGGCTGCACACATCGGTCTTGCCGTCAAAGTTCAGCTCCACCTGCTCGGGCTCGAAACTCCAGCCGGGCGGCGGCGAAATGCTGAGCAAATAGTCTCCTTTGTCGTAAATGGGCAGGAAGTAGTAGCCGTTGGATGGCGAACAGTCTGTCTTGTCCTTCAGCGAGCCCTGCTTCGTCAACCTACGGAGAAATTAGGTTAAACGTATACGATACGGGTCGAGCGGCTTAATTTATTATTCAATTAGCGGCACGATTACCATGCGCCGAGTTTTATCAGGTCATCCCCCTTTACAGCCACTTACAGCTTGATCTCCACCCGCGAAAAGTCGATCTCCGTGTGGCTCTTGATGAAGCCACCGCAGCCGATCACTTCCACCTCGCCGGCTTTGGCATGTTGCAGAAGTTTAATTAATAAAATAAGAAAAACGCCGGAAAAAAACCTCATTGTGACAACGAAAACGACCGAGTGTGACCGTGTGGCCGTTTTAGCCAATCTTTATCATCGATAAGTCGATTACTTTCTATATCGACGTGACTTGGGTAAACAAAAGGGAAATTTTAAACAAAATATGTAAGATACAATTAATTCTAAATAATTTAATTGGCTAACTGACATAAAAAAATACTTAAAGTATCACAAAATGTTTATTTTGTCATCAATGAATCAATGAAGTGTGATTAGCGTTGACTCAAGCCATTTTTAAATTCAAATTTAACAGGGTGCCCTGTGCATTTAAATTATGATGTCGTAACGGTTTTTATGGTTTAAAATTCAAATAGTAAAGTTCATTTAATTTAAATATTTTGAAAAGTGAGGATAATATTCTGGTTAGGTATCTATTGTAAATAAAATTTAATTATTTACCATCTATACCTGAACCAAAATATTATTTTCACATTTGTTATTTTGCATTATATTTCCTAGTGCAGCAATTAATTCGTTAACTAATTTTACTCAAGAAATATATAAACAAGGTTAAACTATATCTTATAGATATAAACATTGTCCCTCTTTGTGGTTTTATTTTGTCAATTGAAGCAATGTGATCGCCTGATAATATGGATAACACTATCTTCAGGCACTTTTGCCATTTGGCGTTCCCTGAAAATAAACACACTGAAAACACTTTATTGAAACAGATAATAGCTTGTCGTATATTAATTATCGGAACGAATTTTCATTACCCCCGAGCAAGATAAAGACGAGTGTGAGTGTGCGAATCGATTCCGATTGTGGGTAAACCGATCCGAGGCCGGAGATATATACACAGAAATTCATTTCAAGCATCGTTGCTGCTATTGGGGCGCTTGTCTAATAAATTTCTTCGATCATCGCGCGATAAACTGGCAGCGTCGGGGCTGGCAAATAAAGAATTCACAATATGGAAGACATACTGGGCTCGCATTTCAGAGCCTCGTCTGCGATCCCAAACAAAGCCCCACAGCTGTGCAGTTCTGGCGCAAAAAAAAAAATATAAGAGGGGAATTATTATATATATATTGTGTCTGAACAACGTCAATTGCTCCCCTTCCTGGCATTGACTTTGAAAAGTGCGCCTTGAGATTTCCCCGGCTTTGGCGGCGGTTGGTTAAATCGAGTCTCGAGTTGAGTCTTTTGGTCTAACCACCGGTTAACTTTGGGTTAGGCCAATGGATATATATAACTTAATGAGTTCTTTGGACATTTTTATAGATTATATTATAAAAAAATACTAAATAAGACTTTATACTTCAAAAAGTACCACATCCGAAAAAGAACACTCTCGAAATCTTAGCTCTCTTCAACCAGATTTAAAATATTAATTGATTACTTTAGTTTAAAGTTCTTTGAATTCAAGTTTATTTAAAAAATTGTTGTTCTTTTTAAATTATTCATAGAAGATTTGTATTAAATTAAATACCTAAACAAATCAGTTACCATTAATTACCTTAAATGCCACACCGGAAGCGTGCCACTCTCCGCTCTCCCGCTGCTCTTGGCGGTCTACCTGCTGCGGCTGCTACCTGTAGTCGCCGGCGATTCAAAACTAATTAGCCGGCCAGCGCCGGCATTTGCATCTTGTTCAGATTTACGATATACATATGTACAAATGTGGGTTCTGTTCGGACAAGGTTACTCTGGTAAATATTAGGGGTTTCTCAGACAGACAGAGTGTCGCGACGGTAGCGGTAGCGGATCGGATCGGATCGAATCAGCATTAGGTTTATGGCTTCCCTGCAGTAATTAGAACCCGCGCGTAGACAGTGCGCCGATAAGCCGACGACGAGCACACTAAGTAATAATAAATACGATTTTAATGAAATGCTAAGAGTTCATTCGGCTTATCTGGCGCTTATGTCAGCGATTTCTACCATCCATACCCCCCTCCAACCCCAGGCTTCTTTAGAATTCAATTAGTTGCGGTGATCGGGCTCGGGAAAAACCGGGATCCGTACAATGTCAGAGTCATAAAGGCGGCGCACCAAAAAACGCACCCCTGAAGACCGGGTGCAGATTTCAAAAAGCAATCAAGCCAACCCCTATAAATACCCCATAGGGGGAGGTTTTAAGCAAGCAAAACAGCAGACGGACAAAAGAAATAAAAGAAAAATGCCAACAAACACTGCGCAAAAAGTCAAACACGCTTTCCTACTTACGATCGCCATATGGACAAGAGCAATGGCAGTACAGTTGGGATTGCCTAAGGGAAATTTTCAATATGTCATGGGATTTTTAGTTGGAAATATTTATATTTTATACATTACATATATAATTAGATTAAATTAAAAAAAATATATATACTGAGTTTTCAGAGGTGCCAGAGAAATCGCTTTGAAATTAACTCAAATTATTTATTATTTTAACTTTGTTTACATTATCTTTTACATTTAAACCTTGTTTAAAAAAAATCTAAAATTAATATTGTACTTCAATACTTTTATTAAATTAACTAATTATTAAATGATTATTTTAAATAATTAAATATAGCTCGGTATCAAGAGCTTTAAAAAGAAAGAGGAAAGAAGGGTAACAAAAAGTGTTAAAATATCTTATTTTATATATAATATAATATTTTATATATTTTTTTTTGTAATATATTATTTCATATATTAAGTAATTCTATTTTTCATATAAGTACATATTTTTTTAATAAAATTTAAAATAACCATAAATATCACGTATACGTAGCTTGATACCAAGCATTCTATATGAAATATTAAAACCGTTTTCAAGGTCGAAATAATATTTATTAAATATAAATTCCCTCTGTAAAGGGCTCTACTGTACAGCAGCCTCACCACCACCCCCTGCGGGCGAGAGCCTTGCCAAAAAAAAAACAACAATTACACAAAGTAAACGGCGCAGGCGCCCTTAAGTATGCCCCGCATCCTCGCCGCTCGCCGAAGGGAGACGGCTGATGCTGAGACTCTCTCGCACTCGCTCATTTGCCAAGTGCCGTTGGCTGTATGCTCTTCGGCTCGAATTATTTCAAATCGGACCGCCGACGCGAACGGACGTGAAAAGCGAAAAATAAAAGACCGAAGAAACCCAAGGCAGAGAGACAAGAACAAGCGCGTGCGTGCGTGCCAAGCGAAAAGTTAACCGTTGTCGCTTTTAACTACCAAGATCGTATTTCGCCAGCGGGCGCAAATTACAAAAAATAAAAATTTAAGAAAAATAAGTGCAAGTTGGCCATACACTGTGACTGTGCTGGGTCTGTTTTTCATTTTTTATCGAAGACAAGAGCTACTGATAAAACGAGATAATTGTATCTCGCCAAACTTGTTCTCGCCGACGGAGCAGAGAGCAAGTGCTCTTGTGCAAATTGTCGATTGTGGGGAAGGGAAAAACAACACAAAGAAAATCGGTCCGGTCTCTAGTCTATAAAGAATATCATCATCATCATCCATCCCAAAGGGCAGCAGCCGCGGCGAGTGGTTATATCTAGATGTCGTCGCGTCTTATCTCGAGCAGTCAGTGAGGGTGTTTTCCAGTGAATCCAAAGTATATATATATATAGAGTACAAGTACTATACATAACATATAGTGTGTCTGTGCCAAAGCTCGTCGTCGAGTCAGCGAACAGCTGTCGAGTGCCCTTGAGTGGGGGCGGCTTCGTGATCATCTGCGGGGCATAGTGAGTCGTCGGATATAGTAGCTGCTCCAATCCACTGTGAACGGTGTGCCATTACAGCAATTATGACGGCCGAGACCCTCAAGCCGTTCATCACGCCGACAAGTGCCGGCGATGGCTTTCCGGCCATGTCCACGAGTGCGGCAACTGCCCAGCGTCGCACCCGCCAGCTGATCCCCATTGTCTTGGGGGTCGTCGGTCTGGTGCTGGTTGCCGGCATCCTTGGTCTAACGGTGAGTTCTTAACCAGGTTGCAAGATCAACATAGATCAGCATATCCATTACCAAAACAAATATAGAGTTATATACAGTTATCTCTAGCAAACACGCAGAGACTAGTCTGGGCAAATAGATTGCAGATAAAGTGGGGCCTGGTAACCCAAAAAGTTTACTTGTTTTGCTAAAATTATATGTTTTTTAATGAATTTAATATGGAATATAGGAATAGTATAAATAGATATTAGTCTGTAAAATATTTCCCCCTTTTATTTCCGTTTATATATTGTTTATATTGTTTATAAGGATTATCTCTTTGTAATAGATTATTTTTCAGGATAAACTACTTTTAATATTTGTTCCTTAAAATATAAGTCTCTCGGGCTTGTCCCTAAACTTTTGACTTTTGATCAGCTTCAGAATTAGCTTGTAAATTGTCAAAATCTTGGGCTTCCTGGTATAAAAACCCCCAAAAAAAAACTACCAATTAATTACTCAATGAGGCTGACTATCAAAAACTCAAACAAAACTAATTACTCAATGAGGTATAAGAGCTTTGATAAGTCTTTTATTCAAACCCAAAGATAAGATAGTGAACAAGGAAGATTCTTCGTAATTAATAATTATATTTCGATATAATTTTCTAATTTATATAAATAAATTCCCATAGCTTCTAGTTAAAAGTTAATTAATAATGATTTCTTGCCGTGTATGAGCGATCAATGATTCGTTGAAATTCCAAAGGTGCGGGGATATCAGTTATTGTTGGGTGTTTTCCCCGAATCGCGATATGAATGAATCGCGTTATTGGCAAATGTTGTTAAAAAAAATGAAATTTGGCACCAAAGTAGAGCATTTATGATTTTGACTTTATATGATAGTTCTTAATAAGTTCTAGTAACAATTTCATTAAAAATTTTAATTATTTCAAGTGTGATATAACAGATCTTAAATCTGATTTCCAGAAAGGTTTAACTATCTCCGTTATCTTTTTAAAGACACATCTCTAGTTTTTTATTTGTGTAGAAAACAAGATTGTACCCTCCGGCAGCAATTCCATTTAAAGATTTAGCCCTGAACCGCCTTGTAGACTCTGCAGAGACTCAAATCGCAGCCCCGCCGAATCTTCGGAAATGTTTATTTCAGTAGCAAGAATAAATGGCGAATAAATATAAATGCAAATTGGACTTTAACATATACAGATGGAGATAGAGACACCCCCGAAATCGCAATCTAAAAATGAATATTTAACCTCTGGCACGCTTGTCACCGGAGGATGTGAAGTATTTTTTTGTTTTTATTTTAAAAACGAAATACCCGAGATGCATAAATTGAAATGAAAACAGATTTTTATGATCCGTGACCGACAGAGCGCGAGATACGTTTAACTATAATTTTTTAGCATCAAAAACTATATTTAGATCGTGGAACGTCGCGTCGTCTTGGTTATGGTTTCTGTCTGATCAAGCGATGTCATCACCGACACGTCTTTAGGCCAAATCGGTTTCTAATGATCCCAGCTAATCCGTAAAGAGCGGATGCAGATACACTTGGCAAATGTATACATATATATACTATATGTATATAGATAGATACTTTCCGTTTTGTTTGTTATTGTTGAAGGCGATTGTTGCTTCTACAGAGTCGATAAATCTTTGGCGACGACTAGTACTGGATTGATAGCTTCGGTGATTGCTCTAGAAACTCGTCGGGGGATTTGCATTGCTAAAGATACAGCTCCTAGAGCTGGTCCCGCGGCTGGTCTTAAGTGAACGGAAATCGTACAATTGACTTGTAAATTTTTTGGTGGCGTTTTTCGTAATAAATCCCTGTTGAGTTTCTTTATTAAATTTTCCCTATCCTGACATGCCATCAAAAGTGACCTCCTCGCTTGGACCCTCATCATGAGGGGACCCCTCTCCGTGAAAGTGACAAACTGCAGGCGCTGCGATCGATCTACAGATCGGTCGATAAGCCCTAATGGAAAGTGGTTTTTTTGAATCAAGAAACAAGTTTCTTGACAGAGTGTGTACTGTCCATAATTTATACAAGAATTCAGTACAAGTTTTTGTATTTATATTTTGTTTTTTTTTCTTTTCTGTGGCTTAAGCCAGAGCCCATTCTTCTGTTTTTTTTTTTCGGTTGCCAGTCGAAATATGAAAAGTGCGTATAGTATATATAAGGCGCGTTGCTCGCTGCTCGCTGCTCGAATGTTAATGATCCATTAAGCAGATTATGTGCCTGAATGGCAGGGGCGGCAATGTCTGTGCCTCGGTGTATTTCTTTACCAAGAATCTTTCTCTCTCTCTTCACGCCGCCTCTTCCCCTATCTCTTAGTTTTTGTATAAACTTTTTACGGGTGTCAAAAGTTCGCGCCTATTGAGGGTTTTTTTTTTAGTTTTATGAAGTGATTATTTTGCACCAACTAAATACGTTTAATTGAGTCTTATTAGATTAATTGCCCAAGTGCTAATGATTAGCCAAGACTCTATCGGTTTACACTATTAAATTGTGTTTATTTCCCAGATCTGGCAGACAACGCGGGTCACGCATCTGAACAGGGAGCTGAGGAGCCTGAAGCGAGTAGTCGACAATCTCCAGCAGCGTTTGGGCATCAACTATCTGGAGGAGTTCGATGAGTTCCAGAAAGAGGTGAGTAATCGGAAAATAGCATCAATATTTTGTACTGTCTGTAACATTTGTGTATGGCAAATATAAGCATCTCACGAATTGTTTACCAAGTCGGAAATAATATTGTTCTTTGGCTTTTTTATGAGGCGAAAACGTTTATTTCTACTAAAGGTGTATTTTTGTGTGGTTTTCAAAAAGTAATTCCAATTGGAATGGACTTTCAAATGGGTTTAATTTGGAATGTTTTTTAAATAATTTATTGAGAACATAATGGTTATGGGAAATATATATATCAAATGCAATTTTAGTAAATACTTTGTGAGATATTAATTGGACAGATTTTATTAAGTCATCATCTAAGCATATATTTAATGAATTTATTAAGAAAATAAATTTGATAAGAAGTTTAAAGGAAAACTCTTAGTTATTTGCCTTTTTAAAGCGAATTTTACGAGAGTTTTTTTATATTTCTTTAAGATTCTTAAAGTATTTAAAATTGGTTTTAATAGCAGAATAATTAAGCATATATTATATAAACTTTAAATGTAATTTCTTAAACTTTTTATAATTCCCTTAAAAAATAAATTAACTACGTATATTTTCAAAGAATTTATTAACAATTCAAACCATTATCAAAAATCTTAAAACTGCATCTTCAAAAATATGATTTAAACTTCGAAGGGAAACTACTTAGTTGCAACAAGATTTTTGTTCCATTTTTGCTAAAGCAAAATTCCTCAGATGCCACAAAAAACTGCCTAGATATTTGTGGATATTGTGTGTGGGACACACACATATTTATAGAATATTTTTTTAGCTAAAATAAAAATATACAAATAAATGAAGAGAATTTTGCCATCGTTTATATGGCCTGGGGAATAGTGATAGATTATTTTAATTATGATATATCCGTCCCCTAGAGAAACACCCAATTAAACTATATAGAGAAGATAATGTATGGATGCGGCGCCAGCTGTCCAAGTAATTTATGAGATACAAATCCCCAAGTGACACAAGGCAAAAGCCACAATAATTTCTAGTATCTCTCGAGAGGCATATATATATATATAGGAGGAGAGACGGAAATGTACAAGAGTTTATCGGCCGATATATATCCGTTCAAGGCAAGCGCCGATTCGCCGCTATAACCCAAAAGTGACGATTGATCTGATCTCATCAAAACGGCCTAATGGCCAGAGATCATTTTAAGATTTATTTATATTTTTAATGCCGGGCATCTGTGCACGCAATTCCCCCAAGAGTTTTTCTTCCTTTTGCTTTGCTTTTATTTATACAAAATATATATGTGGGATATATGTATATAGGATAGTATGTTGTGTTATGTTTTGCTTTTTTCGAGGCGCCATCAATTAGTGGCAATGACGAAACAGCTTTTTGCGGCGTCCAAAAATATGAGTCGCGGGAGGGTATTGCCGCAGCATCGCTGCTGCAGTCACGTACTGACCCAAAATGCTAATACTTCCCATCTTCATCATCTCTGTTGCAGTACGAGAGTGCGTTCATCGAGTATCCCAAAAAGCAGGATGGCCTCACGGATGACGACATGACCGACGACGACGACGACGACGTCGACCCTCTGGACGATGAGGATGAGGATGGCACCGTTGTCGAAGACGTTGACGACGACGACGACGAGAACTATTCGTTTATGGAGGAGGAGGATGGCACAGAATACGAGGACTATACCGAAATGCTAAACAAGTTAAACTCCAAGCTGACCACCGAGGAGGCCGCAGCCACCACGCCCACCTCGGATGCCACCGAGGAAACTGCAGCCGAGGACGGAAATTCCAGTAGTGCCTCCAACGATGACAATGTCTTTGATGACTTTACCTCCTATAATGATCGCAAGAAGAAGCAGGAAAGGTAATAATTATAAACTTATATAATATAATAAATAATAAACATGTTATAATTCCAGAAAATCTCGCTCGATTGCCGATGTGCCCAATGAGCAGCAGCAGACTGTCCAGGTAAATCACACCACACACAACGGCGAGAAGACACCCGATGAGGCCGTAACCAAGCAGAGGTGAGAATTGAAATGGAGGCTAAACATTAGGAAGAATTGTAAATATAAAGGGAAAAATATAATTATTCAGATGAACATATGGTCAAAGACCTGCCAGAAATAAATAAATATTAAATACGTAGAAAGGGGATGTAAAAATAAAAACTTTTAGAAAACAATAAGGAAAATATAAACATTAAAAATCTATATTTAATAAGAGATTCGATAGGCATATAGCTTTAACTATTATATATTATTAACTATTACTAAAATTTAATTAAATACATTAACCAATTTCCAGTTCCACCCTCCACCATCGACGTCGAATGCTCTCCCGCTCGGGTCGCCATCGCATCCTGCCCCGCAAAGGTGTGTAACCTCAACCACAATTGGCAAATAAACGAAAGAAAAACCAAAAAAAAACCACCTTCTCTCTATTTGCACCTCTGCTAACTTGCAGGTGAATCTCTTATTTCAGCCAGATCCGGTGACATGTACGCCGCCGTTGGCTCAAAGCCAGCGGCCCACTTTCATCTGAGTAGCAGGAAGCCGCACCATTGGCCTCCAAGTGAGTAGAGCAAATAAATATCCATCACATAAGATCAATATTAATAACCTCAATAACCCCCATAGGTTACGATGGCGACATGTACATTGGCAATGCGCCCGAGGAGAGCAAGAGTTCCTGGCAGGGTCATTTCCGCGTGGAGGACGGTGTACTCCAGGTGCTCGAACCAGGCCTATATTACGTATACGCCCAGATTTGCTACCATAACTCGCACGACCAGAACGGCTTCATAGTCTTCCAGGGGCACAGGGCCTTCCTGCAGTGCCTGAACACGGTGCCCACGAATATGTCCCAGAAGGTGCACACCTGCCACACCAGTGGCCTCATAAACCTCGAAAAGGATGAGACAATCCACCTCAAGGATATCCACACCGATCGCAATGCCATTCTGCGGGAATCGAATAATCGCAGCTACTTTGGCATCTTCAAGGTGTAGAATCCAACGAGACGGAAGCGGATACGTTGCCAGTTTTAAGCTTTAGTGAATGCGATTCATCGCCAGCGTGTGAATCCCCCATTAGTTCGTAGTGTCCTAGTCTTAGTCACACTCATAACCTAATCTCAATCTGAATCACGCTCACTGCTATGGAGAGGCAGGAATTGCATGAAAATCATATTTATTTTGTATATATAAATATTTCTACGAAAAAACAAGTGAATAAAAGTCTAGTATAACTTAATGGATTTCTAGGGAAATTGAAAGTGGGTAAAGGTTGGAAAGGTGAAATATTAAGATTGAAAATGATTTATGTAATTAAAAAAAGAATCCAAAGGGAGATAAAGCAGTAAGGCAGCTATAAAAATATATTCTTAAGAATTTTTGAAATGTCTTGTGACCTTTTTTTAGTTCCCAGAAATATATATTAATTAAGGAATATATATATTTCCCTAGAACCACAAATGCTTGCTCTCCCGATTTAATCATAAATTCATAACAAAGAAAAGAACATTTCCCCACAAATATGTTTATTACATTCCTATGTGTCTTTTTTATAGCTTTGACCTGCTTTTTTGCTGCTTCTTTATTGAAATTCCTCTCATTATTTATATATTTTTTAATAGTAAGCAATAGAAATAGTACCGGGGGATTTGCATCTCAAAGTTATTCCAGGTGCAGTGTTCTCCCTTCTTTTTTTCTTTGACTGTCCCGGGCACCGAACCTGTGTAGCCATGGCAGCCGCAGGAGCAGGAGCAGCCAAAGATCCCAGGTTGTTCCCATTCTGTTGGGATAGCAACCCAACATAGTCCAGAAAATTGGGGACGCTCAACAAGGAGCAGGGGAAAGGAATTGACGCAAGTCGATGGCTGCAGCCGCCAGGAATGGACATTGGCAGCGACCGAAAGTACAGTCGTCAGTATATAAATAAATCACGCATGTGCATGCACATTTTGGTTGTTGTGCCCCCATTTGTATTTTTGGGGATTAAGGTGGTATCTTCGAGTAAGTTATTAAATTTTTGTGGTGAATTATTAATATATTATAATATTATAATAGTATTTTGCAGGTCAAAAGGAGGTAAGGTAAGGTAAAATCACTCATACGCAGTGTGGCGTTTTTATAAACAGGTAATAACAATCTAGGTTACTTTATATTTATAGAAAAAATAATTAAAAATTAATGGGCAAGCGAGCTTTTTTTATTTAAATTAATTAGTAAATTTCTCTGTAAAAATGTGTTTACATGGCGTATACGTGATGTGTGGCTAGAGTTTGTTAATTGAAAATTTTCTAGTGGAAAATATACATATTTTATTGGAAAAAAACATGTATATATTATTGCAATTTTGTAGATTGAGTAAAAATATTAAATATTAAATTAAATTTATAATTTTAAAATTATTAAAACCAATTTTAACAAGTTTTAATTGGGACAAATATAAAAATAATTCAATATAATGATTTAGTCCAGTCACTTAATGTTAGTTAAAATGTATTTTTTTAATGGGGTCCGCAATATTTTTTATATTTATAACAATAACTTTAACATGAACCTTAGCGTGTAAATTTATAAAATTTCTTGATAAGAAGCTCAAAAAAGTTAATTATAACAATTAAAACAGTCATAAAAATCTTGTAATCTTTTAATTAAATACAAAAATCATGTTTATGAAAGGTAATCTAATCGAGAAAAATTGTTTAATGGAAACTTAAACATATAGATTATAGATTATAATATTTATTTAATAAATTCACACCAAGTTAATAAAAATAATTAAAGAAGTCATCAATATCTAACTAATTATCTATCTTATTAATAAAAGAAATCTATATTATTCTAAATAATGCCAAATATCTTTTTTAGCGTTAACTTTAAGATATAATAATATAGACTTAACATTAACAACTAATAAATGAGTAAACATAAGCATTTTTACTACCAATTAAAAGGCAAAAATCCAGTCTCTTCAAGGTAATGTCTCAACGGAAACAGATTTTTAATTACGTCCACCCCAGCAGCATCAGCAGCAGCAGCATCAGCATCAGCAGCAGCAGAAGTAGCGACAAATACGAAAGGGCAACAACAGTTGGCCAGGATGGGGGCGCAGGTAATTGGCGGAATGGCAATTGCAGGCCATATTTGAGCGGGCGGAGTAACAGGTGGGCACCAGGCACCAGCCTCAGCTCCTGATGGGAGAGGAGCAACAGTTCGTTCCCGGAATCAGTATCAGCAGAACATGTGTACATAATGGCCATCAGCTCCACCAGCCTCGCACATCACATGTTTTTGGCCATGCGCAGTGGCCAGTCGAAGTCAAAGTCGCAGGGGAAATACTGCCAGACACAGTAAGCTTTTGCCCATTTACCTGGATTACCTGCTATATTTATCTGCTGCTGCTGCCACCTCTCAAAAGTGCATTTATTTTCGTGCTCAGAGCCTGGCTCAGTTGCAGTGCGTTTCGGGCTTTGGTGCAGTGCGGTTTGTCTCTGAGAAGCTGCAGGGATTCAGTTGGAAATGTGTCTGGAAATGGTGAGTCCTTGAGGGCAGAGTACAGTCTCAAAGGTAGCCAACAGGTGGCAGTTTAAGAGGATGTTTTCCAGAAAATTTGATACAAATTAAATATATAAGCAGTCAAATATATAAATTAAACTACAAAGATTATCTCCCCCCAAGAAATACAACCAGTTTCTCCTTTATAAATAACATTTAACCCACTAAATACGCTTTAACATACATCACAAGACCGATTTGTATAAAAAATATATACATATACCAACATGATGAAGTCATGGCTTTCTTTCGGACACCTAAACTTTCTTCTCGCCCAACTTGGCCTGGATCTCGTCGAGAGTCTTACCCTTTGTCTCCGGTATTAAGGCCAGGATTAGGATGAAGGCTAAAACAGCAATGAGAAAGAAAATGCCGAAGCAGATGGCGGGTCCGATGGCTTCGTTTAGCAATGGATACACCATTGTCACAATAAAGGCAAACAGCCAGTTGGTAGTGCTGGATACTGCACCGGCCAGCGGCTTGACATCCTCGGCAAACAGCTCACCGATCATCAGCCAGGGTATGGGTCCGAATCCCATCGAGAATCCGATGATGAACACGCAAAGGCATACCAAGGCGATCCAGCCAACATTGGATGCCTTAAGGAATCCAAAATACAAGGACAGGACCATTAGACTGATGCCCAGCAGAAATGCGGAGACCAGAAGCAGGAGCCGACGGCCCGCGCGCTCGATCAGGAGGATTGAGGGGAAGATGGCCAGCAGCTGGACCACGCCAATCACAATGGTCGAGAAGCGCGGCTCCAGATTCATATTGGCCATGGCAAAGATGGACGTGGAATAAAAGATGACCGCATTGATGCCGGTGAGCTGCTGGAAGAACATCAGCATGATCGAAAGTGCTAGTCCCTTGATGGTGGTCCTCCGGCATAGCCGCTTCCCCAAGCTCTCCATTTCCGTCTGCTGCTGCTGGGCACCCGAGATGTCCTTCAGTTCGCCGCTTACATCCTCATTCTTGCCGCGCAGAAATTGCAGTGACTTCTCGGCTCGCTCCGTCTTACCTTTTTGCGCCAAATAGACCGGTGACTCTGGCATCCAAACGAAGAGCAGGAAAAAGAGCACAGGACAGGCGGCACAGGCAATGCTGAAGTACAAACAGCTCACAAAGGCGCCCACCGTAAAGGCAAAAAGGATGCCCAGGACGATTTGTAGCTGAAAGAAGCAGCCCATGACGCCGCGTGCCGATAGCTGGGCTATTTCGGTGTTGTACATCGGTGCGGATACGCAATAGGATGCCCCGGAGAAGCCCACCAAGAAGCGACCCACCACCAGCATGGCCACATGCTGGGCAAAGATGATCAGCAGCCAGCCGATCAGCAAGGGCAGGACCATAAGCAGCATTGTCACCTTCCGGCCAATCTTGTCGATGAGAATCCCGGTGGGCACGCAGGCCGCAGCGCCTCCCAATGTCATCAGGGATCCAACCAGGCCCCATTCCACCAATTTCGGTGTGAAATTGTAGGCGCTGCCGTCCATGATCGATGCCATCACGGGTCCCGACCAACCGATCACGGTGCCCAAACAGAAGGCACCCAGAGTGGCCACGAGGCCGGCAATGTACTGCCTGGCTTGGCCCATCTTTAAAGGGTTAAAATCAAAACAAATATATTAAAAATTGTGTATTTTAGAAATTTAAAACAAAAGAAACTTTGACAAGTAAGGAACTTAGATGCTTGGACTCTGATTTATCAACTCCTGATTATCAGTTTTGATCATTAACAACAACTAGCGGTTAAATTATGTGCATGGAAATACAAATCGGTGTTGTCTGGTCAGAGTTTAAAGGTTAACAGTTGCTTTTAAGCGTAAAAGGTGTTTGAGAATTTCTTCTTCATTAAATAAGTTTTTAGTTTAGTATCATATATTACCCAGTTTCTTTTGATATATGTTCTTGCTTTAAAGTTTTCAAGGAAAGTTTATAAAAGTCAAGGTTTGAGTAGCTTAAATTAATCACCAGTTAAAGCATTTAAACATTTAAGATTACTTATTTTTCTTCCTTTCTTCATTTCTTTCCTTTCTTTATATTAAAAAAATATTAAATATTCTTTCTTTTTAAAATAAGATATCTTTGTTGGCAATCTCCAGTTTCTCTTAATTTAATTTCTATTAAAATCCTGTCAAGATCACTGCTAAATGTCTTTTGTTAAAGGCCAAGGCTTATCTGTCCTATAAAATTTAACTGAACGTTTAGAAAGTGAACTATATAGTTAACAATTATTATTAATTGTTATACTTGTCAAGTATTTTTTCTAATTTATAGTATAAGCTAGAAAAACATAAAAACTTTGTAGTATAAACTTTTTTTAAACTAAAATTTACATAAACTTTAGTTTAGTTTAATACTTCCCTCCTGGTCACTCCCGTTTCTTTCGGTGTCCTAACTTCTCCTCAATGGACTCCGTCCAAAGAGAGCTTGACTGCAGCTGAAAGCTCCTCCTGCCGCTGTCTCCTTGCCTCCGCCCCTTCCCCTACCATCGCCCACACACGAGGCTCTCTTGCGGCGTCTCCTTCGTATGCCTCACGAGTCGCCTGCTGTCGTGTCCTGTCGCCTGCTGTCGGCCCTCGCGGGTCCTGTATAAAACGCGGAAGCTCGAGAGACTGGCCGACACTCTGGGCTCCGCTTTGGCTGCGAACAGAGAGGTGGGTACACAGCGGCTCCTGGCCCAACCAAGCGACGAGCGTCTCCCACTGCGGTGCTCCTTTGTGGCGTAGGCGTGACGCCATGTTGTGAAAAGTGTGTCTGGCAAAAATAAAATCGCAAACGAGGAAAAAAACAAGAAAAACAAGTGAAAAACTGCACTCGAACGACGCGCTTCGAAAGTCTATCCATAGGCCAAGTGAGTGTTAACCTTTTTGGACAGTGTTTGGGGGAAAAATTACGCAAATGCTGCGCCAGGATTTTCACCATTTCCATTGATTTCGTGGGTGTGTGTACATATATATACATGCATATATATATATTCAGAGAAGTGTGTGGGTGAGGGGCAGCAAAATAATTGCGTATAATTTATTTGCAACTCTCTGTTGTCACTAATTGGACAATGGATGTGATGAATTGTTTGCTGGCCTGTTGACAAATACCTCGGGCACACATTTCCCTGAAAAGGATACACACACAACAACATACACAGGACACAACTCCCAGGAACGGTAACTTGGCTAACAAGTTGCTACAAGTTACTTCTGGCCCCGAGGACTTCAGGCACTCTTCTTGCTTGCCTTTAAATATTTTAAGCCAAAAAGCTTTCGCCCGGCCTCCCCTCTAATTAGCTACAGTTTTTTTCGCAAGCCAAACAAAGTGCATTCACTTAGTCGGCCGGCACAAAATGCCGGATTCAATTTGGCCCAATTTGTTGGCCAAAAAAAAACAGAACAGAACAGAGCAGAGCAGAGACTCCTCTTTTTATGGCTTACTGGGCAATATAATTGAAGGTATATATATATAAATGTATTGCGAGAGGAGCCTGTGCCCTGGTGTATCCTTGGTATCTGCGACAAATTCAATTAGGACGCTAATTTAAATGTCCCTCTGGCTCTGTGTGCCTGATTTTATAGGGCAAAATAGGACCTGCTCTGCGGAAATTCAATAAATTATTTAGCACCCAGTCGGTGGGTCCTTTTAATGTGGGTTTAGAAAGCATAAGACAAAGGCAGCTATCAATATTAATCATACGCCCTGTAGGACACTCCAAATAGGAGAAGTTAAAAACTAATTTAGGTCTTTCTCAAGTGTTTGAATTACTAAATTAAGATTAAATTTCATAGATATATGCTTGATAAAAAAAATAAAATAGAAAATTAAGGATAAAAATATTAAGCATACGCCCTGTGGGATACTCAAGAGGTTACATGCATTATGAATTAGGTTCTTTCTCAAATGATAGAAATGTTGTATAAAAGAAAAGAAAAGAAAAGAAAATCTTATAAATATATAAATAAAATATAAATATAAATAATAAAATATAAAATATAAATATATAAATAATATTTAAATATAATAAAATATAAAATAATAAAAATATAAAATATTATATATATAAAATAAATATGAAAAAAGAAGAAAAAAAAAGAGTTAAAAGGCAGGACGAAGACCACCTGTTAGCTCTTGTTTTTAACTATTATTTTAATAATAAACATATGCAAATGTCAGGGCAACAAACAGAAAATATATTTTACAATCAAATAAAATTTATAACTTTATATTTTACAAGTTACTTCAAATAATGAAGACATAGCATTTCTTTTTTAGTAAAAAAGAATAGAATAGTTAAAAACCAAAGAATATTTAAAGTTTAAAGCTTCTTTAAAAAATCGTAGAATTACTATAAGCCCTAAATAATTCCGTGATAAAAAGATTAATAATAAGTTTCTTAAGTCAAAAGTAAACTTTTCAATCAAGTCTTTGAATTTTCAAGCTGTAAACTAGAATTTTTTTTAACAAGAAAGTGTGTAATTATATAGAAAGAAAACGGAAAATAGAAAAAGTTATGAGTAATCTAATAAATATTAAGTGAAAGCTAAGTTTAACCTGTTTAAAAATAAAAATAAATAGTATTTAAAACAGAAAACTATTTAATAACTACAAACTTATCCATCAAATCTTAGAATTTCCTTACTTTTTAAACAATACAATACAATTATTAACCCTTTCACTTGCCACCTGAAAAACTGCATCAAACCAAGCAACAGGCACACCAACCCTTTTCAAAAAAAATGTATATATATATATATATATGTACATGATGCAATTGAAGGAAAATGAAATCTGCTTTGTGCAGCTGCTTTAATCCAGATTAGAGTCGCCACAAGACGACGACGACGACAACGACGACTAGAACTGGGGGACTCGCAGACTGGTTTTCCTTAGACAAAAGTCAGCCAAGCAGCAATAATACAATGAAAGGAGCAAAAACAAACCGACAGCTGCAGGCGAGACGCAAATAGGGTCCTTTCAGCGGGGCGGCTACAAAAAATATTAAAAAGAAAAGCAGGCATCTAGAAAAGGTGGAGGAGTAGGAGAAGCAAAGAAAAGCTACAGAAAAGCGACGGCTGCCTTGACATTTAATAGCAGAGCAGAGAGAGCTGAAAAAAATGTAAAACAAATGTGGCTACAGGTACGAGATAGGTGGAAAAAACTATGGTTGCAAGGAGGTGAGAGAGAGCTACGTCTCCTGTGATTACCATATATTCCTTTTCCGAGCCATATATTTTCCTCTTCCGAGGAATGCGTAGCATACTTAACAGCGTCGCCATAAAGCGAGAAAAACGAGTGGGAGGAGACAGGACATGGTTGGGCACTTCGAATGGCAAAAGCAGAGACAGCAGCAAGGAGCAGTTGGCATCCGAGGCAGCAATTCAACTTTCCCATAATTGTCAGCTCTCGGCTTTTGTCAGCGACCAAGAATGCTGAAAGTTTTCCACTTTGCCATCTCTAATTTGAGAAGGATGCTGGGGAACTTGCACGCACATTGGAATTTTATTGATTTATATATATATATATAAGATATATGCATGAGAGAAGAAGGCCAGGATTCTCTTCATTAGTTAGTCAGCTGCTATGGCCGGATTATTCAAATACCAAACTACCTTTTGTTGGCCCGGAATTTTGGGGTACCTTCTACCCGCTGCTGCTCCTCGTTTGCATAATTAATATGGGGCTGCAAATATGGAATTTCACACGCCATCAACTGGCCGCGAAAAGATGACACCTACACACACACATAGCAGCACCTGGGACCAAAGCCCCACCCACACACACACGCAAAGTCACCGGAAGGTACATATATAAGACCTTACTTTAGAGTGCAAATGTAATTAAAAGTTTTTTTACGCACCTGCTCGGGAAACGTGTCGGGCATTAAAATCAGGTTTAATGCCTTCAACGTTTCGACGGTTTTAACTCGTCCTTTTTGAAACCAGTCTTTGGATTTTTGGTCTCCCTTTTTTTGTTTAAAAAAAGTTTTAGAAATGGGTTTAGGCTTTAAAATATATATTAATCCAAGGGATATGTTAGATAGTTAAAGCCAGTTTAGGGTAGAAATATTTGTATACGATTTAAAATCATTTAAGAAGCTGCTTAAAAGTTAGCAAAAGAATATTTCCTTCTTATGCTGTGTTTAATAAACTAACATTTTTTATATATATTTATTTTATATGTATATATTTTATATATATTTTTTTAAAGCTTTTAAATTTGATTCTTGGATCCTATATAAGAAAATTTCAAATATACAAATTGAAATTATGGTTTCATACTTTGAAACAAAAATTCCATAAAAATTCTGTAGAACCCTCGAATGACGACATATTTCTACAATTCCCAAAAAAAATATAGTATTAAACAAGTCTTAATAAATAAATAATATAAAATGAAAACCCCAAATAAATATAAATAGTTAAACAAATAAATATAATTTGTCAAGAAATAGAATTTGTCAAGAATTGAATTTTACAAGAAATATATTATAATAATACTATAAATATTATTATTCAATATTCTAACACTATAATCCCTATATTCCATATCTCCCCTTTATCCAGTTTCCTTTTTAGAACCCCTTTCCAGTGACCAGAAGACAGAGGCAGCTGCCAGCATGAAAATGGCCATCAGTTATTTGGGATCTCAGATCCCCTCCTGGACCTCAACAGCCTTGCTGATGCTGCTCCTTGGTGTGGTTATGCAGTGCATCCAGGCGACACCACAACGCACCGCTGCCTATTCGCTGCAGGCGGCTGTGGACGAACTGCATCGACGGGAGGCGGCCAAGTATCCGTTGAATGCCCCGCCGCCGCCATCCCTCGACGACTGGGACGAAGGTGAGTGGTCCGTCGTAATGGGGAAAATGGCTTCTCCTGGGGCTAAATGGGAATAGCCGAAGCCTTAACTATTCCAGAATAACTTAATCAAACAATGTTGGCCCCCAAGAAATGTGAACTTTGATTAACCTTTAGGTGAAGGCGCTAGGCGAGTCCTTAGTCCTTTTAGTGGTTTTGTATTCTTACTTTTATTTGTTTTGTAGTTTATCAATATTCAGAGTAGTTTTCTTTGTATTTTCTTGTATTTGTTTATTATTTATTTAGCTTTTGTTTAGGGAAAATCAATTCTAATAAGTAAAAGAAAATGTATAAATTCTGTAATAAAAATCTAGAGAGCTTTAAAAACTTGAACATTTTTATGTTATGTAAATTAACTGCCTCAATTCTTTTAATTTCCTTTAAAGAAATTTATTCTGTAGCATTTTTTTAAATTCTTTAGTTAATCCCTATAAAATATAAAGTCTTAAATATTATTTACAATAAAAAAACCTTAGGCAAAAGAATTGCACCTTCAAATAGATAAAACCCACCTCTTGAAACACTCACAAAAATCCTGTATCTTAGACAGGATAATCCCTGTTAACCCTGCAAATCCATGACGTGCATTACCAAACTTGCCAATATCCAGAAGCATTCTCAATATTATTATTAGATTTATGTGACTGCTATGAAGATGATGGCCTGTCAACTGCATGCATAGATTTATATAAAGACCCCGCCGTCGTGTCCGAGTTCGAATCTGAGTCCTGAAACTGAAACGGATATCCTTCGCTGGCAGGAGCAAAAAATAATAAAAATAGCAAGCGGATAGGCAAAAGTTGACCCGCATGCAGAGTGCACGTGCCTTGGAAAACAGAGCCCCTCTGAGCACACAGATTTTCCGGATTTTCTTCCCCCTATCTCTCCCCCACTCTCCTCTCACAAGTCACATTTCTCCGTTTTCTTTTATTTTCTCTCTCTTTTTTGGACACACGAAAAATAACACCAACAACACCCTGCAAAATCCCCCAACTCCACACACAGATGGCGATTTATTTGGCAAGAATAGGAATCGGAATCGCCATCGAGTTAACAAGGCACTCGGCAAGTACTTAGAACGCGAGGACGAGGACATCTACGGTACGGATCACAACCTGGGTCTGGGCATGGGTCTGGGATTGGGACTGGGACTGGGCCACGGTGCGGATAGTGCGAATAATAATCTGCTTTTGGCCGATGAGAAGCGAAAGCGCTTCTCCTCATTCCGGGAACGTGACGAGCAGTTCGGTAAGTAAAGAATCACAGAGCCGCCAAGAGCACCCAAAGCACTAAGAGCACCCAACGCACCGAAAGCACGCACTACGTAATGGACACCCACAGGGGAGGTCAACTCATTAGCACTGCACAAAACAATAATAATTTTATACTAAAAAATAATTAATAAAGGGAGAAAAGTATAATTTACACTCATAGTAATGCTAATATGAGGCTGTAAAAATATTAATAGATTAATTAGAATATTGAAAATAATTTTTTACATAATTTTATTATAAGTTTTTTAGATTATTAAGCCCACTTTATTTATTTTGTTAATAAGTCTGCATTTATCATATTCTAAACAGCTTTAGAAATTATTAGCGATTTTAAAACCACTAAAAATGTGTCTAAAAGTATGCAATGCTATATGTTAGGCATCAATTTTGAGTTGTTTTTTAAAAGGTATTTTACTTTAAATAAGTTTTTTTATGTTAACATATTATAGCACAATTTTGTACATATATTTAGGTGGTTGATTTAGCATCAAGAATACTTTGACTTATTTTTTTATAAATATAGATTTGATTTATTTTAGAAGTTGATTTGTTTTTTAAGAGAAATATCTAAGGAAACTATGAGTTGTATGAAAAATGCAAGTAGATTATGTAGTCCTAGACGGTAGCCTCTTATAAAATTCTCAATAGTTATCAAAGTTATCAAAAATGTCACAAAAACGGCAGGATATTTATAATCTGCCCAATTTTAGTCTAAAAGTATGCAATAAACCCTGTTTCCCTACGAAGTTGTGCTTTTAAATACCTAATATCCCCATTTTAAGCCACACATTAAATATATTTAAATTCAAAGCTATTCCAATGGCATCCCTGCACACATATTTTATTTCTAAATATGAAAAAAGGTCCCAGAAAAGCCTGATTTAGGAGCAAACTAATGGATGTGCCTCAACACCCACTGAAAAGTGTTGTCCTGTTGTCGCCTAGAATAATTTATGGATGCCCCCCCAAAAAAATGCCTAAGTGCTATTATCCTGACCCAAACTGTGCGTGCGTACTTGTGTATGTGAGCCTGAAAGCATGTGTCCACTTGAGTATCCGAATAGTAAAAGAATTGAGTGGATAAGGCCAACACAATGGCCTGGCTAAAACCACTTAGCTCCGATTAACTTGTGAGTGGGCGAGTGGGATGCCCGATGCCCGATGCCCGATGCTCGAATGATGAATGCAATCAGCTGGAAGCGGGCTCCATCCGAACCGACAGATCCTGTCCGCTTGCCGCCTGTCTTCCTGTCATTTGATTTAATGGCCGGCCCAACAACTTGATGCATGTACCTCCTCACACTCACACACACACACACACGGGGAGGATTTATTGTCCGCACACAGCCTTTCCTTGGCTGCTCCTCAAGGTCAAAGTTAAGTCATCGGGTCGTCCATCAATATGTGGGGAAATGTCCTGCCAATAATAATTGAGTTTTAATTAATTTACGGTAATGTAGGGAGTAGAATCTATAGTCAAGGATGTTGATTTCTTTGAAAAGGAAAATTTATTGATTCGAAAACAGTCAGGAGAGGGTCTAAAAGTATGCTATGTTATGTAAATGGGAATAAAACTAAGCATTGCACACTCTGAAATATTTTTTAAAATAATTTATAATATATTCTGAGACGATAATTGAATTTAAATTCAATTTTTAATTTTAATATTTAATTTAATGATTTAAAACCGCATACAATGGTGTCTAAAAGTATGCTGTAAGATCTTCAACATCATTTTTGTAAAAAAAAAACCATATCATTGCATACTTTTAAGCAATTTCTGTATTAATTTAAAGACACACTTAAACTTTTACTACCAAAATAATCCTCTTTCGTGGAGTAATCCCACAAAATATCATAATTTCATAAATTAACCCCCTTTCCGACCCATATATATTCCCAAAACTTAAGCCTTTAACCCCACTCTCTTTCAGATGGACCCGTGCCCTCAGTTTTCCGTGAACGTGAAAATCAGCCCTTGAATGCCGAGCCCGCACACAATGAGCTGACCGAACAGTTTCTGCGGGAAATCGAGGAGGCCCGGGAACGGGATGCTGTGCGTCAATGGTGGCATCATTTGGACCAGGCCAAGAACCGAGAACAGGACCTGGAGCCAGAGACCCTGCCGCAGGATGCCGAGCTGTTCGAGCAGAAGAAGCGAATGCGAGTGCCGCCGTACTACCTGTTGATGCAGAAGAAACGCTCCTATCCGGTCCTCCCCTGGCTGCCCTACAACGGCGACAAGCGGAAGCGCTTCCCGGTGGCCAAGCGAAGCACCTCCACCAACTCCAATCCGGACTCACCGCTGGGCAGAACCGATGAGCGTGTGGCCCAGGAGCTGAGCGAGCTTTTCGGCAAGCCCAGCGAATCGCAGTCCCATCCGGAGGAGAAGCGCAAGCGTTCGGCGGATGAGCATCTGGCCAAGGCCACCACCACACACACGCCAGACTCGCCGCCAGCCACCGCCACGGCTCTGGGTGATATGCGTCTGGAGATCAACTTCCAGCGAGTGAATGTGACCAGTGTTACGCCCACATCTGCTCCTGCCGGCGCCGGCGAGATGGTGCAGCATGGCGGTCACGCGGGACACCATGGCGGACATGTGCCTGGAATGTTGCCGGAATATCGACACCGGAAGCGCAGTGATCACGCACACGGCGAGAATGCCGAAGAACCGGAAACCGATGAGCATGATGAGGAGGGTGAGGAGAGCTCCGATGAGGATGATCACGATGAGTTCGATGAGGAGGATGGCGACGGTGATCTTGAGGCGGAGGAAGCCGAGGAGCGGCGGCGAAAGAAGAAACGAGCTGCAGCCGGTGGTCTATCGGGAATCGGAAGCAACTCCAAGCACCTGCATGCCCCCACAGTGGGACACCTGATGCTGCGGGCCAAGAAATCCATCGATTGGTCACAGTACTTTGGACTGGATCGCAAGAAGAAGTCGCAGGTTCAGGGAAATGAGTGAGTTAACCCAGAATCCTTCTGCAATCGAATCATTTAATCTCCTAACCTTTCTTCCAGACAACTTAAGAAGCGCAGCGACTCCGACACCAGTCACGACGAAGACGACGACGACGACGATGATGATACCGATGATGAGTCCGAGGCGGAGAAGAAGAAACGCAACAACCTCGATGCGGAGAAGCTGGAGAGCATGGACAAGAAACTGCAGTCCATTGAGGACTTTATCATTGACGAGACCATCAAGTATACGGGCGCCCACGAGGGTCTCAATAGCCGGGATGATATTCGTCGTATCAAGGATCATGTCCTCTCCCGCCTGGCCACCGCTTACAGTCTGGAAAAGATGCGTCGTGCTCTGGACAAGCTCAGGCATTCGGTGGACAATGACAATCATCTGTTGCGCAATGCCATCGAACCGGAATCGGAAGAGAACTCACTGACCTCCAACTATTGGCAGGCTAAGAAGTCGGTGAAAAAGGATCAGGCTAATGGTGAGGACACAGACCAGGAGGAGCCCATTAGGCGTCCCAAGGATATGGAGAAAAAGAAGCGCAGTGGCGGCTACCTACGGTATCCGGAACAGCCAAACACCATGGAAGAGGCTCTTAGCCTGGGCAGTGCACCCTACGAGACCCTCAACGATGCGTATTTGGGCAACAAGAACTACATAATTGGCTCCAATCAGTGTCCCATCATTGAGTCCATGGCGGAGCGCTGCCGGGGCGTCGATCTGATCTCCGGGGACATCAACCAGGAGCTGTTGCCCCTCTGCGGTGTCCATCAAATTTGTTATCTTTGTGTAAGTAGAAGCTTTTTCTCTGAACTTTTGTAACGAACTAAATGCGGCAGATATTTAGATTAAATAAATATTTACTTTTATTTTATTTCTCTTGCAGGGCGCCTCGCAGGTGGCCTGCGATTACCAGTATCTAGCGGAGGCTGACGGCATCTGTGGCGACAGCAACGAGTGCCAGTCGGCGGCCAAATCCATCCTGATGATACTGCGGGGATCCCCCGGCCGGCAGCTGGGTCCCCGGGAGTGCTTGAAGAATCCCTGCCTGTACAGGGCGATGCGGGAGATTGGGCTTTAAGCGGCTTTTCCATGCAGACTGCCGCCCAGCGTTTTCCTAACGTCTTTTTGTGTGCGTTTAAAAAGAAAAACCAAAATCGAAACATATAAAAAAAAACAAAACAAAACGAAACTAATGCCAGAGAGAGAAGATATAAAAATGAGCCCAAAAAAAAGGAGATATATAAAAAGTGAAACCAAGCTGAACTTAGCAAAATCAAATATTTGATTCAAAACGAAAATATTTTGATGGATTTTCCTGTCTGCCTACCTTTCCAGCGAGGGGCAGCAGCAGCCAACTAGAGTTTACCAGATACCTAAAGAGATCATATATATATATATTATTATATATATGTATACAATTACCAATAACCTTTCAGTTCAATGGCCCGATAATTAGTTTTTATTTCAAAGCAGAAACAGAATTTTTCGAAACATATTTGCAAGTTATATATGCATGTTTAAATGTACAAAACGTGATCATAACCGAAACATATATACTATATATATATGTATGTGCGTGTAATTAATCCACAAGAAACCGCTTTTTAAGTAACACTCTTAATTCGCTTGACATTCTTAAAAGGGAAACGTAAAGCCCGGCTCACATTGGCAGCTAGTCCCCAGATCAAACTTGCGACCAGCTTCGTTTTGGTTTGACTTGGATGTGCAGAGAACATACATACCAAATAATTTACTATATATATATATATATATCGGATTTTAGCATAAAATACACCGGGGAATGATGAATAATAAGCTAGAGCTAGAGGGGTATCCTATCCAACTATACCTATCATCAGGACTCTCTCTCTCTTTATTTACCCCGTGAATGTGTTTCAAAGTGCATACAATAAACAACGGCATGACTAAGACAAATATTCAATGCTCTTAAAAAACAAATCTATAGATGTGATTATATAATATATACACGCAACCGAGTTTAATAAATGTGTAAATCTTTTAGTAACGGCAAACAACAACCAGTCTCAGCAACACCCGAGACCTTTGGGTTGCTAAATCAAAATATTATTAATGTGTATTTACATATAAACGAATAAATATATATATATATTTGAACTTGATGTATATGCTACAGTTTGCGAAAACAAAAACCAAAAGAAAATTTGAAAATATTTATTGCTATACAGTTATCATAAATGTCGAATATAAATGTGGGATTGGTCCCTAAAGAGCGATTGTTTTATTAAACTGGGGATTTTGGGGGGATATTTTAAAGGATATTAAAAGGATATCACTATAGCCAGGTATCCAGTCCTTAAATCTGTTCCGCAACGGAAAAATGTTTATTCCTTTGAGGACACTCAATTACCTTTCAGTGCAGACTGCGGCGAGGCTTCTATATTTATAGGTGTAAGTGATAGATAGAGTGTATATTTGTTTGTTTACATTTTATATGAACGTTTTCAAGTAACATGAAAAATTTAAAGAAACCTATAAACTCTTAACAAATTACGGCAATTGTCGATATGAATTTGAATTTAAATTAAAAGGAAATAACCACCAAATTGAACGTGAAACATTGGGCCCAGACTACAAGGTTTTTGTCCCCACTATAAGCAAAAGAAACAAATACCCAAAAAATGTAAACAAAGCTCTTTCAGCTAACACTCTCTGTCCACACGGCAACAAGCCTAGAGTTGTTGAATATCGTATAGAAGTTTTTTTGTTTATCAAAATAAAAATTAATAATAAATGTCTTATATTGTCGTCAGGAACCAGCGCTGCCAGACTTTTCGGTCATCAGCTAGTTAAAAATTATCGAAAAATATCAAATAAAAATATCGCTATTTCGATATTTGGACAAACAAAAAATCGTAATATAAATATATCATCTTTAGAAAATAATATCGATAACAAACCTAAACAAAACACAAATCTGGCGTAATTAATCTTTTTTATAAATAAACCCACAAACTTGGCATAAAAACCCTCAAGTGCGCAATAAAACAAGAGTAATAAGAGAAAACTTCAATCGCAGTTTTTGCATACACAAGTGCCGCCAACTTCCGTCACATTTTACGGGTCACGTACCGAATAATACCACCCCTCTGCTGCTGGTAAGTATATGTACGTGTGTATGTACATACGTATGTATGGCGAGATAATTCGCATGACTCATCGGACGTGAAACGAGTTTATCAAAGTGTGTTGTTTGCCTTTCCTCTCTTTTTTCGCTGTAAATCACAGACTGACGTCATTACTTGGGCGCAAAAGCATGAAAACCCCCGTATCCGCTGCCGCTGCTGCTGCCAGCAGTTCGGTTTCAAACACCGTCCAGATCATACCCAAAACGGAGCCCGTCGGTGAAGAAGGTGTTGTCGCCGCCCCCATGTCGCTGGATTTCCAAACGCCCGGCCTAACCACCTCCACGCCCAACAAACGTCCCGGCTTCCTTGACCTGAATAGCAAGGGTGCCAAGAATAAGCGGATTATTGCCCCGCTGGTCATCAACTCACCGGATCTGCAGGCCAAGACCCTGAACACGCCTGATCTGGAGATCATCCTGGCCAACAACCTGATACAAACCCCGCAGCCGGGCAAGGTCTTCCCCACCAAAGTGGGTCCCGTCACCGTCGAGCAGGAGGCCTTCGGCAAGGGCTTCGAGGAGGCGCTGCAGAATTTGCACACTAACTCGCAGGCCTTTCCCGCCGGAAGCCAAGCTGCTGCTGCGGCTGCCGCCGCCGCCGTTGCTGCCGTGGGCTCCACAGCCACTGCCGTGAACAACGGCATTAGCGGCGGAACCTTCACCTACGCCAACGAGGGCAACGGTTCGTTCATCATCAAGGACGAGCCGCAGAATCCTGTTGGTTCACCCACCGTCAGCCCCATTGATATGGAGACCCAGGAGAAGATCAAGCTGGAGCGGAAGAGACAGCGGAATCGTGTGGCCGCCTCCAAGTGCCGCAAGCGCAAGCTGGAGCGCATTTCGAAGCTGGAAGATCGCGTCAAGATCCTCAAGGGCGAAAACATCGATTTGGCGGGTATCGTAAAGAACCTCAAGGATCATGTGGCGCAGCTGAAGCAGCAGGTGATGGAGCACATCGCCGCCGGATGCACAGTCCCCTCGAATCCCACGGGAGCTCTGCTGACGGACAAATAACATTTGGACATAGCCGCCGCGGAGCCGTTGGAGTTGTCAGCAGAAGAGGAACTGGACGACGATGACGACGGCGGCGAGGAGGAGGAGGAGAAGGAGCAGGAAGATGCAGCGGCGGCACTGGATAATGAAACTCCATCGAATCGTCAACTATTAGAGCAGTCCATGCCGCTGGAGCTCTTCCTCAGTGCCGCCACAACAAGTGCCTTGGAGTTGGAGACCTCTGGAGCCTCGCCGGAACTCTCCCTGAACGGCAGCGACTTGCTGGAGGAAGAGGAGAACGAAAACGATCAGCCACTGGTGCTCTACATCCTCTCCGACGACGGAACCTGATGGGAATGTGCCTTCTTCCTGGACTTCGTACAACGGCTTCTACTTTGGTCATTAGTTGCAATATATCCGGAATGCTTCTCAAGTGTTTTGCTTACTTAGTTACCTAGCTTAAGCTATGATTAATCGAGTATTATCTGTGTTGAACGTAAGATAATATATAGTTTATATATGATAAAAATATACGTTGTATATATATATTTGCATTACTTTATATATACATACAAAATTAATTCTAGGCCTAAAACTAATTTACTCGTCATCCTCCTCTTCATCCTCATCATCGTCGTTATCCATAGCTTCGGTGGCTTCTTCTTCCATGGCGCTATCGGCCTGCTCCTCATCGTTCACATCATCCTCGACGTGGAGGTGGAAGCCCTCGCTCTTGGTCCACGAGCACTTCATTGTGAGCCTGAACTTGGCCATAGGCTTGCCCAGCAGCTTGAGGATTCTCGCCTGTTCGGGTGTCAGCACTTTGCCCTCCTCGCAGACGGTGTAATCACTGTAGATGGTCACAATGCCCTTCTCCAGCTTGGTGGGCAAACCCAAAGAACGCAGATGCGGCTCCATGGAATGGGCGAACTCCTCTAGGGGTCCAGCTGGCAGGGTAACTGTCTCCGTGGCCACAAAGCCACCGCGTGCGTACTCCACGGCCCAGTAGTTTTCGGCCCACTCCAGAACTTCCTTCTTGGACTTGTCCGTGAAGAGCAGACCCACCTGGCCGGTTAGGCGCTTGGAGAGCTGTCAAACATAAGCAAGAATGAGAGGTGCCTTTAAACACTTGAAGGTGCACCTTACCTTGTGCAAATCCGGCTCGACTTCCTCGCTCTTGGTGCGTCCCAAACCGATTTGCATCACCCGATTTTTGCCAAAAATAAACCTCGAATTCTGTTTCCATTCTTGGCGCAGATCCTTCAGCAAGCTGTTTCTCATGTTCTGGACCTGGAACACGAATATGTTTGGGTATTTACCCACACAAAAGCGAATGTCGTCCACAATTCGCTGTTTCCACGCTAGGCCCTTGCGGTCGGTTTTGGTCAGGGAAACTAAAGGAGAGCAAATAGAAGCCATTAGTAGGATAAGACAGCTTAAAGAATATCAAACTCTTACTTTTCTTATCACGTTTGGAGCGCGGCATGTCTGACTACGTTTAATATAGCGATTTTTTAAGTTATAAACGAAAAAAGATTTCCCACACAACAATTCAACACGTGCGGTTTGCTAGAGATGGTAAAAGTATTATCGATAAATCATGAAACCTATCGAGATTTTGTAAAGTTCAAATTATTTCGAGGCTCATTTATTAGACTTCGAATTTAATTAATTGTAGCTAAAAAACATATAAAAAAATCATAACTAAAAATCCCTGAAATTGTATATTGAATCCAATAAAAATCACACTATTACGTTTTTCTAGCCAAGTGTAACCAGCTGCAGTGGAAAAAAATCCCACCCGGCCAGAATAGAACAAATCTGAAGAAGTTCCAAAAAAGTTAGTTGTCGAGGGTCACACTGTCCGTAAGAAGGTGAATTAACTAATTATTAAGTTTGTCGCTCCGTTTTTGTAAATGAATTAAAATAAGAGTGTTTAGTGCTGCAGGAGCAACTAGATCTTCGAATTCCGCCCCAAAGTTCCAGGCGCAGTGAGTAATTTCATCTTGCGCCGCCATATTGTCGGCGGAACCCGAAAAATTCGCAGAAATAACTGCGCCCACACACATTATTGATTCCGAGGGCCGCTAATTGGATGGCCGCCGCCCTGAGGCGTTCAATATGTGTTGCGTGCGGTATTCGCATTGCGAAAATGTAACTGCAAACGGAAAAGCCGTTTTTCATTACCACTGGCAAATAGGACGCCGATGACGTAATTTTTCTCCGTCTTGAGCAGTAGTAAAAAGTAGGGATGTGAGCGTGAGAAAAGCTTCACGCACGCCACAAGCACGACTCACGAAAGTAAATTCCTTTACTTCAGGCATACGCGACATGAAATCTTAATTTATATCAGTAAATTCAAAATTGTCAAATAAAAAGAAAGGAAGATTTCGGGTCTGTTTATAAATTTTATTAGAGTTACCTATCTTTTATCTTTGAAAAATCAGGTTAAAATAAATGTTGTATTAGAGATTGAGCTTAGCATTTGCTAATTATAAATACTCTTGTCTTTAAAATATGTATGATAATTAAAATGAATTTTCTTAAATATTAAAAAGAATTCTAGTAAATCTTGCACGCCAAGCTCACGACACGCGCACACCTCTAGTAGAAAGCATAAGTGGCGCTGATATCTCGCTTTTTATGTGTGTGCGCGCCCGAATTCAATGAAATCCAAATTAGAATTAAGTCAATTTACCGCCGCCCCCTTATCAATGGCATACATCTCGCGATTAGTTTCCTCCTTGCGGAGTATCATAAAGTCGAGATAAAGGCGTAATCTGGGTGCCGAGATAAGCGCCCGCAAGTTTCAACAGGTTGGAAAAACTAACTTGGCAACTTGACGAATATTACTTAACTACAATTTGAAGGGTAAATGCGCAGAAACGAGAAACAATGAAAGCTTTACTGTTTGTCCACGGTCTATCCAGAGAGTTGCTAATGAGTTTATTTTGAGGTGGTGGCTCGTAAATAAAGTTTAGGTTTTAAATTTTACCTGCACACACAGCACACCTGGCAACTTTACTGCCACCGGCAGGTTGGCAACCCTGAAAAAGTCGCTCTCTCGCGCTCTCCTTGCGGCGGCGCTGTGTGCGAGTGTGTGTGCGTGCGCGAGGCAAAGATACAGATACAGCGGCAGCGGCGGCGAGTGTGTGCAACCTTTCCGTCCGTCATTCTCATTCGTTCGTTGGTAGTGTTCGTTGTCGTTTCAGTTTCAGTTAATCGAGAATGTAAGTAACAGAATTTTGCTGCTGGCCAGATTGTATCTATGTACCTGTGTGAGTTCGTTGAGTGTGTGCGCCTGCGAGTGTTGGAATTACAAAACGAAAAATTGCTAAAAATCGAAGGAAAAACACGTGTAAAGCCGCCCCAATGAGTAATCCCCATTACATGCATCTATACTCGGCTCTCAGCGGAAAATCGATCCCAAAACCCCGAAAAAAGTTGTACGCAAAGAGTCAAAAGTGTGAATTTGTGCAAAAAAAAAAGAGAAGGAGAAATGGACAGCAAGAAATAAAAGAACATTCCCGATTTGACCGAGTATTGGTGCATGTACATATGTAGGTGATGCGGTGAGATTGCTTGTAGCTTCGTATTTCCCGTCATCTTCATCAGCTCATCGTCGGTTAAGTTTTAGGCGGCAGCCGACTTCTATATATACGTATATATAGCCAGCTCTATATGTGCCCGAATATCTACACACAGTACGCAGCGGAATATACATATATAAAGTATATATATATATATATCTACTTGGACACGCGGTTAGGTGTGTTTCTCCCCAGAAACCCACCACACTTGGCGGCCGCCTGTGGTAGATACATTTCGCCTCTCAGCCAGCGGCGTTCCTGTGCGAGTGTATTTGTGGGAGAGCGGCTTTCCTCCGCGTCCTCCTCCTCCTCCTCCTCCTTGCTCCCCGATTATTTTTATAATTCTGTAGCGCCGCACTTGGAAACACGATTTGCTGCCCCACCATCACCACCCAGAACGCAATACGCACCCATACACACGCACACTCGCACAGTCTTTCTCTCTCTCGACTAATAAAAGTTAGTAACTTTTTGTCGCCCCATGTAGAGAAGGTGGTGCGGTGTGTCTACACATGTAGAGGAATTTCTACATCATCGGCCTTTTTCTGCTACTGCGCATGCTGTGGCCAATTCACCGTTGGTTGGCCGGCACACACACACACTGCCACCAGCTAGCTTGGCTACACTCACACACTTGCGCAGCGATAAAGTTTAAAGTTCCGTCATCGTGAAATTCGCCCATGGGTTTTGCAGAGTTTACACTTCTGGCTAGCAGCCGCAGCAGCTCTCTAAAATGTATCACTGCCTGTGCCCACCTGTGTTGGTGCCCTTTTTCCATTAATTTATCCACTCAAGCAGATGAGCAATGTTGTTTGGGCTTTATGCGTGGTCGGAACAAGTTTTTGTGTCAATCAGAAAAAAAACTACAAACATTTTTTGCCCATTTTGGGGTGTGTTTTGTTAATTTACGTTACGCCTGGCTTAATGTTTTGGCATTTCCCACAATAAAAAACATGTCAATTGACCTAAAAACGCGTTGGCAGTGTGCCGCCGCGCCCACCTATCTTTCTCCCCGCCTCCTGCGATCCACCCCTTTGCCACGCCCCGCCCCCTTTCGCCTTTGTTTTGACAAAGGGTCAATGCTTTTTCCATTTGGCGGTCGATCGGTTTACAAATAAATCAATCAATAGGTTTTTTATGACTAGAAATTCAGAAAATTGTATTTACTTTGCTTAATATTTAAAATGTACTTAAAAACACTACAACAAGTTAATAATGTAGTTAAAACCTTAGTTAAAATTTTGATTTACTGACTTTTCAAATCAGTAACTGGTTTTCCTCAGTTGCAAAAATCGAAGTCTTGCCTATAAATTGTAATATGTTTTCAAAACTTGTTTTCCAATATTGCTCATATGGCAATATCTTTATAACTACTAAATTTTAACTTGATTTATAAAAAGATTTGTGCAATGAAACTATTCAAACCTTTACAATATTGAATAAAAATAGGAAAAAATGTTTTTTAGATAGTTATAAAATATACTCCTTTTGTTAGAGGTACAAAAATTCATTAAGTCTTAGAACATAGTTTTTCTTATCTGCACGACTCAAAGAGTGCCCCAATTCTTGTTTAATATTCTTCCAAGAACCATAGTTCTAGTTAGCCAAGCTAGACCGTAAATCCAATTGAACGCGGTATTTGTGGCGGTGGGTTTTGGGTGGATGGTACGCGGTGGTTGCCTTGCTACATGACGCGATGTGTGGCGACGGCGGCAACAGATTTTTCCATTTCAATCATCGCTCGGTGCACTGGCATTTCGAGGTTTCAGCGGGTCGGTTCGGTGGGTTGGCAAACAAAATGTTTCTTGTCCAGAGAACGCCGCAAGTTGTCTAAAAATACCAGCAGCAGCGCCCACATGCATTTCCACACACACGAACACACACACTCAGCCGGCCCACCCGCCAGCCGCTTTTCCATTTTCACTCTCTCCCCCCGTCTCCCCTGCAAAATTTCCCTTTCAAGCTCGTTCCAGGTCGGGCGGAAATTAATCGATTTTCCTTCACTTTCCTCTAAAAACAAAGAAAAAAAAAAGGAAGCCGGAAATTGATCCTACGATTGGAAGTTTGGATAGATCCTATCACCCAAATAGACTCTAATTGGATTACGTGTGGTGGGGGGGAGGCGGGGATAACTTGACGACTGTCGCGCATTTTCGTGTTTCTTTATTTTGTTATTTTTGCTGGTAATAATTACTGCACGTTTAATCGATAGAAGTTCTGCGAGTGGGCAAAATAATTTAGTGCGTCACTGTACGGGGGAAAATACAGACGGACGGACACGTACAAAAATATATATCTATCTTTGGCACACACAAACACACACACTCTCCTCAGACATCTGACTTTTGCTCCATTTCTTCCTCCCTCTCTCTCTCTCCCGCTCGCTCTTTATCTTTCTAGTTTGCCACTCTCTTATTCATGATTTATTTTTAACACAGTTTGTCGAACAACATGTATTTCTCGGATCTATCTGCTAGATACTCTCTACGTTCGTCGTCATCCGATAAGCCATAAACTGGGCTTTAAATGTTGCATAGCTTACTTAGTTAGTTTGAATGCCGCACGTGCGGCCATGTCCACTGAGTGTGCCTGATTTTTTGCCTTTTACATTTAAATTCCGTCAGCGATTAGTCAATAAAGACCTGCTGCTGCTGCGGAGTCGTGACTCATCGAAGCTTTAAATTTAACACTTTCGTCCAGGCGGCGGAAGCATGACAACAAACTAAATTTGTACGACAAGTCATACCCAGGCATATTTAAAGCAAGTGCACATGGGGTATATCGGTATGTGATGGAGTTTGGTTTTTTTCCGAAGGTCGTTATTTGGAATTATAAGAATATGAAATTCTAACTAGCAGAAAATTTATTTTAATACTAAGGACTACTTTTCTGTCATTTAAGAACCTTAACTCATTTTTAAAATGTAAATTTCTATAAAAGAAGTATCAAAAAACGTTTTAAAATAGTTAGATATACTATTTTCATAGCTTAAAGTTTCCATATCTTAAATTTCAGATCATTTTATAGTAAATTTACAATTTTATAAACTCAAAATGGGGTTAAGATCGTTTAGAAACTTTTTATTCATAAAATGATCTAAGACATCATTTTATCTTTCCCTATTCTTAACTTGTCCTAAATTTCAGATCAATTCATGGAAGTTTAACCAATTATAAAACATTATAAATGAAATTAATATCACTTAAAAACATTTTAACAAAAGAATAACCTAAGGCAACATTGTATTTTATCTCAAACTATCCTTGCATCAATTTTCAAATCGATTTATAGAAATTTATACAAAAACAAGTTTGTGCAACATATTGGTGCTTATACTCCCCGAGAACACTGATAATTCCTCACTCCTTCAGCAATTGAGTAGCATAAATACTCAGTGCCTTAACATTGCCTGCAACTGTGTTGTGCAATTTCCGCTTTTGAGGTGGAATGTAAGCTGAATAACAGCGCCAGGTAATCCGCCACAGAAGTCTGTTTAGTCTATTGTTAAGTCAGGTGGTTCGTCTGATGACGTTTACCGAGAACTATAAGCTGGTAGATAACGGTTTAGGGTTACGCCTTATCGCCATAAATAAATATGAAAAACTAATGCTACGTTTTACTTTCTAATTTATTTGCAGAAAAAGCCATTTGAAAGCAACTTTTGAGCGGCATTATCGAACTGTGTGTGGCGTATTTTATTAGTTTTGTGAAGTAACCGAAAAACAAAAAAAAAACAAACAAAATGTCGACAGTCGATAAGGAAGAACTGGTCCAGAAGGCTAAACTGGCCGAGCAATCAGAGCGGTAAGTAACTTAATTAATAAATTAATTAATAATAATCCTAAAACAAGAAAAAAGTCTCTTTTAATTTCAACTTTATAGCAGTGTTCCTGCTCTATATATAATATTTCTTAAATAAACAAAGATAATTATTATTTTGTAGATAAAATTCTGGAAATGCATTTCCCTATCTCAAGAAATGACTAGTCCTTTATGTAGTCTATGATTTATATTCATTATCTTTATTTATCTTTGCTTTTTTTATGACTAATGTAATTTGCTTTATGACATTGCAGCTACGATGACATGGCCCAGGCCATGAAATCCGTCACAGAGACCGGCGTTGAGCTTTCAAATGAGGAAAGAAATCTGCTCTCCGTTGCCTACAAAAATGTGGTCGGTGCCCGCAGGTGAGTGTCCCCCCCCCCCCTCTAATTAGACTAAGCTCCATATTTCATACCCCTTCCCCTGCTCTTCTTTTGTGTCGCAAACAAACCAGGTCATCGTGGCGTGTCATCTCCTCCATTGAGCAGAAAACCGAAGCATCCGCTAGAAAACAGCAGCTCGCCCGTGAGTACAGAGAGCGTGTGGAGAAGGAGCTGCGGGAAATCTGCTACGAAGTTTTGGTAAGTGTCTGCGCAAGTCTCATCTCCCTCTGACTCTGACTCTGATGGATTTATGGGGTTGTAATTGGTCCATCTAATTATTTTTTGATACACACACTTGCCGCCTGGCCTGGGTGTTTGTCCAAAGTGACGGTTAAGCCTGGGAACCTGTCAGTCTTCTTCAAATATATTATACATATATATATATTGTATATATATAAATGAAAGCCACCCCCAGCTCAGATTTTCTGGGTGTGAAAACCTTGTTTTTTCGCCCCCGCTTTCTCTGCTCTGCTGCCTTCTCTTGCTCTAGTGAGAAATATAAAATTTGTTGCAATCAATAAATCTATTTTTAAAATGAATACGAGAAGAGCATTTCCCATCCATTTTCCCCACGGCGACAGTATATGAAATTTATTGCCATCGGAGAAAATAGACCATGGCCCAGGGTTGAACTTGGCGACTGACTGGATATTCCTCACCCCCATCACCCTCTGATTGGTGTTCTTATATTAGATTAAACTCAGCTTGAGCCTTTGATGGGTTTTTGAAATGGAAAATGTGTCGGGGGATAGAGATAGAGGAAAACAGGGAAAAACAAGGCTTTACCTTAACCCGATGGGCTTACTTGGTTAATTCTTGTGCATAATTGAATGGAAATTAATTGGAGAACTTGTTTCTGGTATATGCTTACAGGGACTTCTGGACAAATACCTTATTCCAAAAGCCAGCAATCCCGAGAGCAAGGTGTTCTACCTGAAGATGAAGGGTGATTATTACAGGTATTTAGCCGAGGTTGCCACAGGAGATGCACGCAACAGTAAGTATCAGTCACTTCAGCCAAACAAATCATATGAACCAACACACCCGATATGATAACCAACCTTATATCTATATATAAATCAATTTTGCAACCACAACAGCCGTTGTCGATGACTCGCAAACCGCTTACCAGGATGCATTTGACATTAGCAAGGGTAAAATGCAGCCAACACATCCCATCCGTTTGGGTCTGGCCCTTAACTTCTCTGTTTTCTACTATGAGATTTTGAACTCGCCAGACAAAGCTTGCCAATTGGCTAAACAGGTTAATACGAATACAGCGAATTGAGACCGAGATTAATTGAAATGTTTATATATGGCAAAGCGGCGAAAGCAGACACACACACTCATTCTTCATTGATTTATTATAATAATTACTATAAAAATGTTAAGATTGTTTCTTAGTTTTTTTCTAACCTTATTTTTGGTATTTGTTTCTTTACTTTCAAAAAAACAAAAACGTGTGTAAAACGTGTGTAAAGCCGTCGTTGAGGACTCGAAAAAAGCCTATCAGGAGGCGTTCGATATTGCTAAAACCAAAATGCAGCCAACACATCCAATCAGATTAGGTCTAGCACTCAACTTTTCCGTCTTCTATTACGAAATAATCAATTCACCAGCGAGGGCTTGTCACTTAGCTAAACAGGTTCAGTTCAAACTTATACATATGCCACACTTTTGCGATGTATACTTAATAACTTTAACCCGCTCTCTAATTCCTCCTACTAATTCAATTCAAATGTGTTGTTCTTGTGACTAAACCGACGTGAGAGATTTCCAGAGCGTTTACTAAACAAATTAAAATCCAAAGTTTCAAGAGTTTTAAAAGCTTTATCCTTTACCTATATCACATTTCTCTGTTGATTAATGGTTATTAAAACAAACCGAGTTTCTGCAAGTTACCCTCAGCCCTCAATTTTACTTTGGAAACTTGAAACTTTTAGCAGATTCTCTGAACTTTCTGAAACGCCTTCACATTCCCGCCCTGCATGAGAAATTAAAACAAATAAAAGTTTGCCTGTGCAACAAACTTACCTTTGCGGCCTTTGCTGGTGAAACAATTTTTACTTTTTTATGATTTTTTTAAAGTAGATATGGTTACTTTAAACAATTTATTTTTATTTTGATTTACACACAACACACACTGTTTTTTCTCTGCTTAAAAGTTTACCAATTGTTTTTTAGTGAAGCCAAAAATTACAGAATGAATGTTGTACGAATGACAACACCTAATACCAAGTTTGAAAATGCTTTTGTTTGCATATTCCGCCTTGCCACAGAACATTTCCTTTAATTTTCACCTCAGCCCAAAGAGAATGCGATTTAATAATGTTTTTTGTTCTATCCAAACCCATATGCAGGCATTCGATGATGCGATAGCCGAGCTGGACACACTCAACGAGGACTCCTACAAGGACTCGACACTCATCATGCAACTGTTGAGGGACAACCTGACCCTCTGGACCTCCGACACCCAGGGCGACGGCGATGAGCCACAGGAGGGCGGTGACAACTAACCAAACAACTAAGCAAAAATGTTTCCTTTTTGACTATGCAAATATTATTCAGTAATACAAAAACAAACAAAACCAGAAACAACAAAGAGAAACAAATATTATAAAACAGAACAAGAAGAAAGAAAGCAAACGCAAAACCAGCAAGCAGCAAGCAAAACAATTTGAAATGAAACGATAATCCAGGCGAGAGAAAAGAGAGCAAGTGCATGCAGATTTGAGACACATTTTGAATAGGACGAATTCGCGAGGATGATGAGGAGCAGCAGGATTCTGTGCTTCTGTTCATTTGAGGCCGTTCGGCTGGCCACTTTCTCCTCCTCCTCTCGATTCCCCGGATTCGGATGTTCCGGATAGTTATTATTTTTTTTTTGTAGCCTCTTCTTTGGAGGAGAGGCACAGACAGAGAGATGTGTCGGCCGATCCGATTCCGATTCTGAAAATGTAGCCGCAAAACTGCAGCAACTGCTTGAGAAGAAATACAGAGAAAGAAAATACAGCATCGCAGCGGAATGAAGATGAATGTGGCGGATACGAGCGGATACGGAGTATCTGGGAGTTTTGGCGATGGGATTTTTTTCCGGTTTTTTGAATCAAATTAATCTAGCTGATAATTCGTCGTAATTATTGTATGTGTGTTTTTCTTCCCCCGAAACTCTCGAGAGCCTCCGTCTTGCGCTCACTCCCTTGCGATGCCTCGTTGTGGATTTCCTCCTTACAAAAACAAAACAAATAAATAATATTCCTAACTGTATACACAAGAAGAAATGAAATGAGATAATTCGGTTTATTATACGTTTTTTTTTGCAAAAGAGTCCAAATTGATTAATTTAAATGAATTTTTCGTATGGCAAGAACAGAAAGCAAGCAAGAATAGCAACAGCAACAGCAACAACAACCACAACCAAGCGAACCAAATGAGAAAAAAACAAACAAAAATAAAAACAAAAACTTATGTATTATTTGTAATTCTTTTTCTAAACAAATAAAACCAAAAAAACCTAGTTTCCAATTCTTTATTATTATTTTGAATTCGAATTTGATTCGATTTTCGTTCGTCCCCCAGCCCCCCACCCACACACACGCACTCAGACACAGCGACACAGGGTTGCATTTGCGATAATTGGTTAAAAAATCCAAAAAGCATAAATCACAACAGCAGGAACCATATATCTGTTACGAGGATCGATCGATGGAGAGAACGGATGATTACAGAAACAAAAAATAAATATAATAATTGTTCATTGCTATTTTTTATACATGTCTTACATAAAACAAAAAAAAAGGTTAAAATCTACAATTGCAAATTTCTTTGTTGTTTTCTCTTGGTATAAACAATTGTGAAAAGCATAACTCATTATAATACATACATATATACACGCATATTTATATATCCGAAAAAAACGGTCTGTCAAAATATGAGATTTTTTGTAAAGCGAAGAAAGAGCCCGCGTGGAAGTCACCTAATTTTATTCATTTTCGATCTGTGCAACATGGCTAATGGCACGAGTTTTATTGTGCGCAAAATGTCTGCACAACTTTTGAAAATTGTTAAAAAATAATACATATAATCTTTCTTCTTTAACGCCACACTTGTTCCTAAACGTCTGGCATTAGTTTTCTCACATTTAAGCATTTTTTTTTTGTGACTTCCCCGGCTTCAAAAAGGAGATCCCTTCGATTATGACACTTTGCAACCTGCAGAAAAAATCAGCAATGGAAATACTAAAACAAAAAACAAGATTGAATCAAAATACATAAATATTGTGAACTAAAAACTATTCAAATTTTTAATTTATACATACAAGACAACAACTTTGCATGTGTATTTGAAAAGCAAAACAAAATATATATATTATTGTCCAACAGAAAACGGTAATCATACCATACAGAGCATATGTATGTATGATAAAAGTAAATGTATATTTTCGCAATTGAATTTATCGCTATATTATGAATGTGAGGAATATAAAACCAAAATAAAAAAACCAAACAAAAAAATATATATATTTAAATAAATGAAACACTTTTTTGCCGCAACGCTAATAAAGTCGAAATCCCAGAAATATATAAAACTAATAATAATAATAATATTGTGAAACTGCAATACACATTCATACAAAAAAAAGAAAATAATAACAAAATGAACAACTGAGTAAATGACAAAAAACAGATGATAATGAAATCCGGGTGTAGGCGTAAATTGTATGCATATATAACAGAGGCAAAGATTGATGTATGAGTGGAATATTTAAGTTTATTGAAATTACAGTTTCTTAATTACCAACAAAAAAACAAAACAAAAATTAAATAAATAATACAAAAAAAGAAAACGGGCAAATATGTTTTTTTTCTTCAGCTGGTTTTCCTTGATTTAGAAGTCAGCAAATCAATAAAAACATAAAAATCAACAATTCGAATGTCAAAAATATAGGAATATTGGCAAACCCAAGCAAAAATGTGCGACATTTTGGGGCAAAATTCATATTTGGCATGCATTCAATCAAATTTCGAGTATTAACTAAATTTAAAACCCCGTAAGTGGCTTAGATTTTGCATATATATAGTTCAGTTTTCTGATTGAACTCTACAGCCGCCTCTTAGAATTAAATGGTCGGTTGATACCAAAATCGCACAAATTTCATGGAACATCGCCTAACCACAAGTACTTACCAGGAAACCCTAGCCAAGGCGCCCTTTTAAGCCCAAAGGTAAAGTTGTAGTTACACTTTAAAATGTAATTAGTAAATATATTTGCACCCTAGTTTACCCCTATTAGGACAGATAATCTATGGATACAACCTCACCTGGGACACAGTCTTTCCAATAAATTTAAATCTATATTTTATTTGTCAGACAACAGGATGATCGAGTATTTCTGTAAACCTTACTACCTTTAAAGAATTTTTCTATATTGATTTTATCTTTAGCAAACAAGATGGATTTCTCCATCACACCAAAGACCATGGAAAACCTCAATTTCAGTCGAGAAGGTGTCACAGTGACTCAGGGATTTGCAAAAAGAACTCTGAAGATGACAAGCCTAGGGCCACTTGTGTCAAACAAAACCCAGTTATAGATGTTATCCAATCTAACAAGGAATATATCCATCAAGACATTATTAAGGACCTAAAAAAAACTAGGGGAGTTAATAAAAGAAAATGCGCGAAAACCCCTGAAGACCTGAGAAAATGTTTGAAAACCCTGCAGGATATTGTTGATTTTGTGCATCCTATTATGCCTTATGTAAGCAAAAGTTATTTTACAAATTATTTTATCATTTTTTAGAGCACTTGTTGAACTTTTGTATCTCGATATTTGAAAAAGAATTTTTAATAATTTAAATTGTTAGAAAAACGGACTTTTGTTGTTATTTAAGCTGCTAGTTTAAACATTTTTTGAGAACTTAAATCTCCGCTTAAAATGCATTATAAATTTGTTTTTTTGTAAGGCTATAAACTTCTTACTTTTAAAATTTTGATTATTTATTTAAAAAAAACTATCCAAATTGGTTGTAAAAATTCCCTCTAACATATACAAATTAAATTCTTTTATTAAATTGGAATCTTTGGCTAAAAAAAATACAGTAATTCTTATCTTATATCTCATTTCCTCAATTTTTAAAGTTAACGAGCTTTTATACAATCCTTTTAAATTTTTATCGATCTTTTTTCGAGATTTCACCGTAACGGATTTTTGACTACCTTTTTAAATAAAAACTATTAAAAAGCACAAATTTGCTACTTTTCTAAAGACAAATTATTACCTTCCTTTATGTTTCTTTAAGAAATTTATAAATTATTTTTAAAAAGAAATGCAAAAAATCGTGTAGGATTCAAAGTCCATAATATCGATAACGCACACTCACACACCCGATTAACAGCGCCAATTTCCCCCATGCCGAACGGTGAAAGCTCTCGAGCTTTTACTCGCCCATGGAGGACCAGCTGATCGACAGCTGACTTCGCTGACACACATACTCGTGAGTGGGTCGAACGTAAACAAACCGAGAACCAATTGCTTAAACGCCTTTTTCCGCTCGTTCCGACTCGCGAAAAGTGTTTTATAACTGATAATACCCGCCCACACAGCACCCACCTAATAAATCACAAAAAATTCGTGGAAATTTGTGGTTGTAAGGATTTAAACCAGGCAACGCGGACATTGCATCAGTACGCACTCTTACAGCCATAGCGCCCGCGCGTCCCTGTGTGCGTGTGTCTGTGTTGTGTATGCGTCTGGCCAAAAGGTCGTTTCAAGGTTACGTCAAAAGCAAAAGCGAAACTTGTGAATACTCGTGAATATATATCGCTAGTAACTGAAAAGCCACGGAACAGAGCGGAAAGGAACAGTAGTATTTATAGCCACTTTGGATATAACATTGCCCAGCTCCAGCTGTAGTTCTCGGCTCGCGGGGAAATAGTTTGGAAAAACAGGGAAAGCCTGGAGAGTGTGCTGTGCGTGTGCGTGTGTGTGCGTTACGTTACGTTATATACCGTTAATAATCGAGATACAGATAGCGAACAGTGAGAAAGACAGTGCCTAGAAAATTAGAACAATGAATTCGGAGATTAATCAACGTTTCCTGGCCCGCGGCTCCCAGAAGGACAAGGGCCTGGCCGTCTTCACCAGCGGCGGGGATTCCCAGGGCATGAATGCAGCGGTGCGAGCCTGTGTCCGAATGGCCATTTACCTGGGATGTAAGGTAAGTCAGCAAGCAAGTGGGTGACCTCTGTCAAGTACTTTCCACCCCCAAACAGTCAGCCAGGCAGCAGCATCTCCCCTTTTAGCCCCTTTTCGTGCATTTACTTGCCGGAATTTACGTACTATATGATGTAGGTCTTTAGTAATTGGCTTATCAGCCGGTCGGTCGGGAATCATACATACATATGTAGGTGTTAAGCCAGTTAGATAATCTCCCTCCTCTAATCGGTGCCGAAAGAAATGAAAAGAAAAAGAAATTCCTTGCGACGAATCAAGAAAATATATGTGTATATGCGCACATTGACATTGGGTTTATTTCGGGCCACTCACATGCGATTTCTTCTCAGACTTTTCGGCTAATTTGTTTCACTTTTAGTTTGTTGCTCTTAATTTCTATTTGGTTTTATTTTGTTACACCCTAATTGCGGGTATTAGCTGTTTGTTAAGAAGGAAAAGCTTTACATTAAATTTTATAGGACATCTTTGAAATAATTTAACGAAATCGATTAAGTTTTAGTCAGTTCTAATCAGTTTTTTTTACTTATTAAGGATTAACATAGTTTGCAGGCGTTAGAAGACGAGTCAATTTAGCCATTTCCGTTTTTTAGAGATGGCAAAATGTTTATCGATTTATGTTTCCACTTTTGCCTACAAAAGGGTCGATATATTTGATATTCTTCAGTTTTTATGAGTTTTTCTTAGAACTATAAAAAATATAAGTTATAATTATAATCAGTGCAATCAATTTAAAATCTATTTTTACGCCCAAAAACATTGACAAATTCGAATATTTTCTAAAACTCTATGTTGTTCCTTGTCTGTTCCTGGTAATTACGTCTAAATACAATTTTATTACAATTGCAAGAGTATACAACATTCGATTTGCCATAAAATAACTTTTGTTTTGTCTATTTTCTTTATCTTATATTATTTTTTATTACCTCTGGTTTAAGTTCAACTGTTAGACTTATTTTCACCCTCGAAACATGCAAATATTTAAGCAATTGTTCTTGATTGAAATTGATTAAAATCTATTTCTTTGAATTCAATTTATTGAGGGTCAATGAAAGTGAAAATAATGACACGCGACAAAGTCAATTTGTGCTAGCTATCCCAAAAATATATATACAAAAATATGCATATAAATATTTTATGAGTTTTCGGCAAAGAAAAATTTCTGATTAAAATTCTGGCCAAGCGCTTAGTGATTCAGATATGTTAACTATAGGAATCTATAAGTGATTATTCATCGTTAGAAACAATTTTAGTTTTAAGCCTTTCCATATAGTAGAATAATGAGTGATCAAGTCATAAATCCCTTGAAATTTTACTAGCTTGTTAGATTTTATTAAGGAAACTTTGCTAATTTTCAGAAATTGTTCCGCACATTTAATGTTTTATTGCCGATTTGTAACATGTGCAATTTTTAAACTTATTTGTTATATTTTTCACTCTCTGTTAATTGAAAAGACAGGGGGATATGAGTGTGGAAAATTAATTTAAATTAGTTTTAACCAGAAATGGTTTGACAATAAATTGTGATGATGCCATACAGATAAAAACTCCTAAGGTCTTGCACAATATTCAAGAAAATTGCAAAACCATTGTATTTTGGATTGAATTTGTTATAAGATAAATTGTTACTGAACTAGACTCGGTTATTTCTTTGAATATGATGATCTTAATATTAAAAATAAATAATAAATTAAACCTTTTTCTTTTTTTGCAATATTTTTTATAATTTTAAACAAACGTTTCAACAGTTTGTTAGCTATTTTTGGTGTAATGGTGTAATTCGGACTAGATTGCACAATTAGAAATAAAATTTAAATAAGCTAATGTTAATGTAGTTAAAGGTTTAAAGATTTTCATAGTTTAATTTACTTATTAAAGGTATTAGTTTTAAGTTTTGCTTTTTATTTAACATTCGTCAATGGGTTTTAATATATTTTCCTTTAGTCAATGGATTTTAAAAGTATTTTCAAAATTTTATTTATTTATAAAAAGTAGTTTTCTTCAGTTTTAAATTATTTTAAGCAACTTAAAAAGAACACTATAACCCCCAAGCTCATTTATATATTCATTTAAATAAAATCTTAACTAAATTCCTATATAAATATCCTCCCCTTTCAGGTCTACTTCATCCGTGAGGGCTACCAGGGCATGGTCGATGGCGGCGACTGCATCCAGGAGGCCAACTGGGCCTCGGTCTCGTCCATCATCCATCGCGGTGGCACCATCATTGGCTCTGCTCGCTGCCAGGACTTCCGTGAGCGTCAGGGACGCCTCAAGGCGGCCAACAATCTGATCCAGAGGGGCATCACCAATCTGGTGGTGATCGGAGGCGATGGCTCTCTGACCGGCGCCAATCTGTTCCGTCAGGAGTGGTCCAGCCTGTTGGAGGAGCTGGTGAAGAACAAGACCATTACCACGGAGCAGCAGGAGAAGTTCAATGTGCTGCACATTGTGGGATTGGTAAAGAGTCTTTAAAGATACTTTTCCGAGAGCTGAATAATTAATAATTATTATTTTGCAGGTGGGCTCCATTGACAACGATTTCTGTGGCACGGACATGACCATCGGCACGGACACGGCCCTGCATCGCATCATTGAGGCCATCGATGCCATTTCCAGCACGGCCTACTCACATCAGCGCACCTTCATCATGGAGGTCATGGGTCGTCATTGCGGGTAAGTTGTGAGGCTTTCAGGTGGGATAATCGATGCCAGACTAGCCTAAGTGTCCAAGTGATTAAACGGGGATCTCAGCTAATGTACCTGCACCTGAATATCTATATGCAATCCCTAGCTATCTGTCGGTGGTGGCCGGCATTATCTCCGAGGCAGACTACGTCTTTCTGCCGGAATATCCGCCGCCGCAAGATTGGCCCGATCGACTTGTCCTCAAGTTGGAACAGGCAAGGCCATCCCTCCCCCCGAAAGATAATGGAAATCTCTGTTGAATGTCGCGCACATCCTATATCTCTGTTGATCGATCGAGAATCCCCTTTACCTTTGTTTCCCCTGCCCCCTTGTCACCCCCTTTTGACTAATATTATCTTGTAATGTATTTTGTTGCAGCTATTTAGCTCTTGTGGGCGGACTGGCGTGCGAGGCGGATTTCATATTCATTCCCGAAATGCCGCCCAAGGTCGACTGGCCAGACAGGCTCTGCTCCCAGCTGGCCCAGGCAAGATGCTGATCCTATAACCATTTTCATGCTGCACTGAGATTAAGGGTTTTGGAGTAGTAGGGGAAATATTCTTAAAATTGTAGAGATTAAATTTATTTTTGCTTTCAAAGAAGGTTTAAAGAGTTCTGAGCTTTGATTTTGTTCAGGAAAAAGTCTAAAATATTAGTATAAATTATTGTTTATGCTGAAATAAATAATTTAAACTACAAATTAAGCACATAAATTCCTTGTAATAATAGAAAACAATTCAATTTCGATGTTAAATCACTTGAAAATCCGTCTAAAAGTATGCTAAGAAAAGTAATTTGCCTGCTTTTCAAGCTTTTACTTTTTATAGCATACTTTTTTGCTCACTTTCCAAAGATATTAAATCTTGAAGATGTTTCTGAGGCATTTGAGAGCACTTTCTATTGAAATTTTAAATTAGAGAAATATTTAAAAGCAAATATTAATTATTTCAGAACATTTTAGAAAACAAAATATTTTAAAATTTTTTCGAGAATATATTTCCCAGTGAAAATACGACTTCAAAGTTTGAAGTTCAAACCCCAACTCAGTGCAGCTGTTGTGGCTTATTTTTTTTTTGTAGATAAAAGCATACGTAGTGCATATTGGTACTCTGAAGTACTCTTTCTTTAAAAAACAATTACAAAGAACACCGTAAGGGTGCCATACACACGCCATACAGAAAAGCTTTTCCTTATTTCCGCTTTTACCTGCACACACGAATGTCTTTCTCTCTCCGCGAATACGAATACCGCCCGAGATATGGAATGAGAACTGCACAGTTAATGTCTATCTGTCCCAGCATCCTGAATCATATTGTAACTAATCTTAAGTCCCTATCCCAAATCCCCCCGAAACTCACATTTGTGAAACATCTTTTATTATTTTCCGTTTTGTATTTAATCTTTTGTTTTTTAGTTACTTAGCCATATCGGCAGCCATAGCCACAGAGGCTGATTTTATGTTCATACCCGAGGAGCCGGTATCGATTACATGGCAGGACGAGATTTGTCTCAAGCTGCAGCAGGTCAGGCCTAGAGCGAGCTTAAACCCAATTTACTCTCTCTCTCTCTCTAACTCTCTCTATTTAATCCTGGTCGAAAAGTTACAAATTTCCAAAATTTTCTATTGCTTTATTTTCCGACCAAAAGTTTCCATGGCGATAAAAACAGCTTCAACAGCTATTTGATTTAATATTTGTTTCTGGGTCTTTGGGTCTCTATGTTTTTTCCCTTCTTTTTGTGTGCTCCTCATGATGTCATCGAGCTCCTCTATTAACTTTCCCAACTCCACTAACCACTCTCATCCTCGTTTAATCGATCTGTAAATTTCCATATACATGTATTTTTTTAATGAGTTTTAATGGATTGTGCAAGTGAAGTTATTTATTCATAATCAGTGCGTTTCATAGCTTTGAAGACTTTTAATATTACATATATATATATTTATATTATATATTTTATATATTTCTGGTATTTATAGATTTTATAAGGCAATTAAATTGTTTATCGAGTGGAAAAGATATGGTTTATAAAAAAGTATTTTGGATTAATAGTGTGAGCTTGAATACTTCAGAATTTTAAATATCGAAAATCATCGTAAAATATTGGTATTATCGAAAAAATTCAATATAAGTTATCGTATTTTCTATTATTGTCATTTTTAATATCGGAAACTTTGGTTATTACCCTTAAAAATTCTATATTTTCGAAGCATATCTTAAAAAGTTTTTTAATTAAGTGGGAAATTTTTTTAAGGGCATTTATAATGGTCTCATATATCAAAAAAAATGTCGATTTATCGTACATAACATATTGCACTAATAGAAGAACGATTTATATATCGATAAATATTATTAACTTTTTTATAAATACCCTCAAATTTGCATTAAAAGAACGGTTTAAATATCGATGAATATTATTAGCTTTTTATAAAATTTGTATTCAAATTAATTGAATTTTTGAAATTTCATTTCACCAATTCTATCAAATTTTTCTTATAATTAATTTACATAATATTTGCAGTAAATAAAAGTTAATTGACTTTATAATTTCAATAGTAAAGATATTCAACTAAAATTCAATATATAAATTCATCATCATTTTCCATAAAAATATAATTGCAATCATTTGTACTCAGGTGTAAATAACAAATCATAAATATTTTTGTTTCATTAATTTCTCGAATTTACGCATAAAATATAAATTATATCTTTAAATAAGTATGAAACGCACTGTCCTCATTAGCTTTCTGCGTCTGAGTTCGTCCAACATTATACAGAAAATCGAATGGCAAAGCACACATCATAAAAAACACATCCTTAAAAAGATGATGTACATCTTCATCAGTTGTTTGTGCTATTGTTGTAGTTATTGTATCATTTCCACAATTTATTAAAAATAAATATATTTAATTATTAACTAAATAATTTATTAAAACCCCCAACAACAGGAGCGCTCGGCTGGCCAGCGCCTGAACATTGTGATCGTGGCCGAGGGTGCCATGGATCGTGAGGGACATCCCATTACCGCCGAGGATGTGAAGAAGGTGATCGATGAGCGTCTGAAGCACGATGCCCGTATCACGGTTCTGGGTCATGTGCAGCGCGGTGGTAATCCCAGTGCTTTTGATCGTATTTTGGTGAGTAGAAAATGTTTTAATAACTAATTTAAATGAGAAACTGAAACCCTTTCTTCTCTCTTCCAGGCCTGTCGCATGGGCGCCGAGGCCACTCTGGCTCTGATGGAGGCCACGCCAGAGTCCGTGCCGGTGGTCATCTCGCTGGATGGCAACCAGGCGGTGCGTGTGCCCCTCATGGAGTGCGTGGAGCGTACCCAGGCGGTGGCCAAGGCCATGCAGGAGAAACGCTGGGCGGATGCTGTGAAGCTGCGTGGTCGCTCCTTCGAGCGGAATCTGGAGACCTACAAGATGCTGACCCGCTTGAAGCCACCCAAGGAGTGCTTCGATGCCGAGGGCAAGGGCATTGAGGGCTATCGCCTAGCTGTGATGCATATTGGAGCCCCAGCCTGCGGCATGAATGCTGCTGTGCGCAGCTTTGTGCGGAATGCCATCTACAGGGGCGATGTGGTCTATGGCATCAACGATGGTGTTGAGGGTCTCATTGCCGGCAATGTGCGAGAGCTGGGATGGTAAGTCTGAAGGATATAATATCAGAAGGAATCGTTAATAATATAATATTGTTTACCAGGTCGGATGTCTCTGGCTGGGTGGGCCAGGGCGGTGCCTATTTGGGCACCAAGCGCACTTTGCCCGAGGGCAAGTTCAAGGAGATTGCCGCTCGCCTCAAGGAGTTCAAGATCCAGGGTCTCCTGATCATTGGCGGCTTTGAGAGCTACCATGCCGCGGGCCAGATTGCCGATCAGCGTGACAACTATCCGCAGTTCTGCATTCCCATTGTGGTCATCCCATCGACGATTTCGAACAATGTACCCGGCACCGAGTTCTCGCTGGGCTGCGACACGGGTCTGAACGAGATCACGGAGATTTGCGATCGTATTCGCCAGTCGGCGCAGGGCACCAAGCGTCGTGTGTTCGTCATCGAGACCATGGGCGGTTATTGTGGCTACTTGGCCACTTTGGCTGGCCTGGCCGGCGGTGCTGATGCCGCCTACATCTACGAGGAGAAGTTCTCCATTAAGGATCTCCAGCAGGATGTCTACCACATGGCCTCCAAGATGGCCGAGGGCGTGTCCCGTGGCCTGATTCTGCGCAACGAGAAGGCCAGCGAGAACTACAGCACGGACTTCATTTACCGCCTGTACTCGGAGGAGGGCAAGGGCTTGTTCACCTGCCGGATGAACATCCTGGGCCACATGCAGCAGGGCGGCTCGCCCACGCCCTTCGATCGCAACATGGGCACCAAGATGGCCGCCAAGTGCGTGGACTGGCTGGCCACACAGATCAAGGCCAATGTGGATGCCAACGGGGTGGTGAACTGCAAGGCTCCGGACACTGCCACGCTGCTGGGCATTGTGTCGCGGCAGTATCGCTTCTCGCCGCTGGTGGATCTCATTGCGGAGACCAACTTTGAGTGAGTACAAATCGGAGTTTATATATAATATATTTTTTAATTTGATAATTTCTTGCTTTTTTAGCCAGCGCATCCCCAAGAAGCAGTGGTGGCTGCGCCTGCGTCCCCTGCTGCGAATCCTGGCCAAGCACGACTCGGCCTACGAGGAGGAGGGTATGTACATCACCGTCGAGGAGGAGTGCGACACCGATGCCGTCGCCTAAACAAAAGGGGAGCGATCCTGGCCGCCCCCGCTTCCTGCTCCACGCTATCCACGCTCTCCACGCCCCATCGCTGCATCCTCAGGCCAACGAGTCGTCATCTCTCTGTTCTCCTTTTTTCGCACCCTCGAATCTGTCTCAATGTTTGCTTTTTGAGTTGTTTTTTGGCACCGCATCCGCGCTATATATATATATATTTATATATGCATATGTATCCGTATCCGTATCCGTATCCGTATCCTCGTTATGGTTTCACGTTTACGGTCCAACGAAGAAGAAGAGGTGTTCCATGACAGCAGCAGCCGCCCACATACGAAAGTATTTCATCATGATGCATAAAACACACACGCACAAATACATAATTTATTTATATATTGCCGCCAGTCGATTTTCTTATGTTTTCTTTATCTCTTCAACTTTACTCGTGTCTCTCGAACTTTTTTGAAAAGCCGTTAAAAGCCCGTTAATAGTTGATTCTACATTGCAGCCGTTCCCAAGTGTCTACAAATCTGTTAGGCGTGGACACCGTTCGTTATCTCTCGTACAACAATAACAAATACAAATTAAATGTTAAAAGTATTTACAAAAAGAAAAAGAAAAACAACAAAAACCGAAAATAAGGTTCAAATATTCTCTTATCTGCAAGTGTTTTTCGAGTCTTGTTATCGAACGAAGCAATGAACTATATTTATATATCGTGACGTGCTAAAAATACATAATCAAAGGACCTGTAGGCACCAATTTAAGTGAGAGTTTCTATTTTCTAGCCAAGGTTCAGGGGGGTCATTTTAAAGTTTCAGCTAAAATATATATTTATTTTTATTTTTTCTAAATTTAACGAATTTTATTCCGGCGCTTTTTTTCCGTTAAGAATTGGGTGCTGAACTTGGCTAAGTCGCGCGTATTTTGGGGACCATTGGATCCGAAAATTGGGCAGCACTGGTTTTTAAAAGAGTGGTGAAGTGTGGTTGTGGTGATGGTCAGGTGGGTGCTACAAAAAAAAACATCGATGTTTTAAAATATTCGAAAAATGAAATGAGAGTAACAGAATTTTGCAGAAGAACTTTAACAGAACTTGCGACTTTACAGAAACTTGCCGAATGTATTCTTATGAGGTGGTTAACAGAATATTGCTCATGAAACCCAACAGAATTAGGTGAATTTAACAGACTGATAGTGATGACACAGAAACATCGATGGTCAAAGAAAAACATCGATGTTTTAGATGCATCGATGTATGGAGACATCGATGTTTCCGATGTTTCTTCCCAAAATTTAAAATTTTTTTTTTTAATTTTTTAAGTAGGTGAAATTTACTTTCATTGCTGAATTAAAAATTAAAAAAGAAATATTTATTCTCTCACGAACTTAAAAACTAATAAATGAACTCAAAAAGGAAACTTCGTGAATTTAAAAAACAAATAAATTAACTTAAAAATGGAACTTCTTGATATTAAAAAACTAATAAATAAGATCAAGCTCTTTTAGATTATTAAAAAATTAACTCTTTTTTTTATTAAACATAAGTTTATAAGCAATGTCGAGGCTGAGGCGAGTCCTGCGGTCAGAAATTATTTGCCCATCTTTGCTGAACGCTCTGTCTGACTCGCAACTAGTGGCAGCCACACAGAAAATTTGTTTGCGTCTTCTTTAAACTGATTGAAGACACCTGATAAACAATTTTGAAATATTATAATATTATTCAAAAACAAAAAATTTCCGCTCGTCCATCATCTCTAGCGATGTTCAAATACGGGCGCTCTTGCTCTCTATTGTCAAAAAAAACATCGATGTTTTTGCACCTCTAATACAGGAAGAGAGAGAGCAAATCAAGTTGGGAGAGCCGCTCAATTACCGATTGGGTCATATTTTACTTACCGATTCGGCACTCGACCCCAAAAGGTACATTTTCTACTTACCGATTGGGAACTCGACCGCAGAAGTACCTTTTCTACATACCGATTGGGAATCATACGCCTTTTCTACATACCGA